>JASANB010003028.1:0-74090 GCA_030248155.1 Sabatieria punctata | reverse complement strand
ATTCTGCAGACATACTTTTAACCCTTCCGGTATCTGATCTGTCGGTGGCTGTTGTTCTAGCGGCTTGCCGTCAGCTAAGTCATCAACAACTTTTTATCACCACCGCACAGACAAATAAATAAGGTAAATAGGTGGCAGATCATAGGCCGCTCGTTGCAGACCCTGCTACAGGCACGCACTGACTAGAGATACATATTTTGTAAGGCAGCAACTGGGCCATGCTGCATAGGTAACGTAACTGGCAGCATAATTTACATGCGGCTGGGCGGCGGGCTACCTATGTACAGTGTATCACATCCATATCACATACTCTCTACGCCTAAATGTTAGGAGCTGCGGCTGGGTGTCCAGCTATGGACATACCAGTACCTTATGTTTACTGCCGTTTTTGGTCCCTTAAGTGGTCGAAAATCGAAATTTCAAGCACGATTTCAGATACAGCATGACCTGGCGAATCGATGCTGTAGGTGTGCTCAACTGCAACAACACTGAAGAGCTGCTCACTCCTCACACTTGAAGCAGACATGGGCTAGGATTTGGGCTGAAGGGTGGTAAATTTTCGAATCCTAAGGGGTACCGCCCGCTGATTAAAATCATGGTTTGTTGGCTTATTTGTCATTAAGATAACTTAAAATATGCTATTCTGTCTGAACGCATTTATCCGTAATGAGGGTGGGGCATCGGCCTCAGGGGGTCAGTCAACCTTTTCATTGAAGGGCTTCGGAAGGGCCACTAACTTTTCTGCGATTCTCTACTTAGTTCATTTCAGATCGCTGATTGCTTGACTGATAAGCATCAATGCTTGACTGATAAGCAGTGACAGCAGTTTGCTTTTTCAAATTTTCAGATGTTCTTGCATAACTATAAATATCGATATCGAATGCCATCGAATTACATATGATATCGTAGGAACACTAATAAATGCATTCAGTAATCGATACATGGGCCAGAGAAATGGGGGATAAGTCGGGAAAAGTCGCCAAAAGGTCGATAAGCCGCTGCGAGCTCGTCTATTTTCCTAAAATTTCGCCCACATTCTCGGCAAGGGGGGTTGAACAAGTTACAGCATGTATTTGCGTGCTATGCCATGCTTGAGTAAAATCTTTAAAATTGATTGGAAATTCTGCAGAATTTCGACCGATAACTAAAGCAATAAAGCATCAGACTGAGACGTGGCCGGTAATTTTAAGATCATCAGATCAAGAGGCTTCGATTGATGTGCATCTGAACACATTGGAGCCAGCGGCTTACTTGCTATGCGCTTAGAAACATCAGCAATAAACTTGTGAGCAAAAATGCAAGTCATGTTCGGCGCCATATTTCTTGAGTTTCGATCGACCAATTTAGGTGCTGGTGGAAAGTTTTCTATTCTACGTGTCGAGATCTTTCATCCCTAAGTTCACTGGTGCAAAAGTGATGGGTATTTTTCTAATGGCCAAAAATTTTGATTCTCTTTCCGAGAGGAAAAACGTTCAAATTTGGCGCCAAAATTTCGGCTGCACAAAGTTAGGCACACTGCCAGGAAGCCCGTTGTCTCAGCTACACAAAGCACCAAACCGCATCACGATAGCTTCTGAAATGTGTGAATGGCAGCCGATTAAACAGCGGCCGCAAAAAGTGGCCTGGGTCATATTTCGAGATTTGGCTCATTTGCCACCTGCTGGGCGTAATCGAGAGCTCTTAACTATGTCTGATGGTGAGACAGGTCGCCCAGACCGTCCTGTTATATTTACAGAGTGTTCTCCACTGTTGCCCATGTAAATCAAGGGATATCTCTGCAAAGTATCCCCTATCACAATAGTGGATATATGAATAAAGGTGTAGTTATTGGAGTCAGTATCCAAGATGTAAAGAACAGGATATCAACTTTTTAGCTCCAAAGCCCAACTAGCCAATAACTACACCCGCGCAAAGGCAATCGCCACGGCACTGCTGAATGCGTCTGAGTCGTGTGGATCTTGTGTTGCGCTTATGGCTTACTAACGCCAGTTGTTTTCTGTTCTATGGATCGATTCTAGGTCAAAATGCTATGGAATAAGGGTGTCGACCACCCCTAAAGCCATACATGTAACAGGTCAACCGCCGATGGGGGGAGGGGGGGTTGCGGGGGGTCTGGCGCCGGCCGGGGGGGGTCTGAGCCAAAATTTTGGGGGAGGGGGAGGGCACTGAAAAAACGCTCAAAAATCGAAAAAATCGCAATTTTTTGGCTAAAAATTGCCAAAAATCGCTAATTTGGGCTGAAATACAGCTAAAAAGTGCTGTTTTGCAAGCGATTTTGGCAATTTTTGTGTGTGAAATTGTAAAAAATTGCAAAAATTTGCTCGAAAATTGACTTGCCAGAAAAATCGGAGGGGGGGGGGGTCGGTGAAATCGTCTCGGGGGGGGGGGGGGGTCCCCAGCCGGGGGGGGGGTCTGGCCAAAGTCGGGTTGGGGCAGACCCCCCAGACCCCCCCTGTTACATGTATGCCTAAAGCTGAGCTGGACTAGCAGTAGTCACGCCACATCAAACGGTTCTTTTTAGTTTTACACAGGCGTCATATGCTAGAATAGGCATCCAACATTCCAGTGGTTATAGCATTAAGACCAGAAAATCTCAATATCTATTATGTGAATAGCTCACACTCCCAATACCGAATGCTTCATTAATAATGACAAATTGATGCTCAACTTGTACTGATTTTGGATTTTGGTTGATTGATAGAAAAACAGCTTTGTAAAGCTAATCATAAGTTCAATTTCAAAGATTGTCAGTATTGCACATTAGAGCAAAGCATACATAAAATTTGTGCCCAAAGTTTCAAAAGACAGGTTAAGTAACCGTTTGTACACTGTCATCAGAGCTCAGCTGCTGTTTTGGTTTTGTGAGGTTTTGGGTATGAGCATGTCAATCTGCCCCCAGCTGATCAAAGTTACTTTGCAGTAAGCAGAAACATCCACTGAAGCACAGATTTTCTTCTGGGCATTGGACGGACTTTGATTGTATGTATGCGTCAAACAAGAACTGTGAGATTTTTCTTGGCAAAGCACCTGCAGGCAATGCAGAAACAGTTTCGCTCTCAAACAGATGGGTTGCAGTGTGTTCAGGTTGCACTGCAGAAACTGGATAAACGTAGTGTAGTAGCATCACAAAATTGGTCAGCTGAGACAGCAGTAGGCAAATAGAGCGATTCTAGGCGTTCCAAATTGCTACCTCCGATTTGTTGAGATCACATGATCATTTTTGACCCGTATTTATGACTTACTTTGTGGTGTTTGTGGCAGTGGTTGCTGTTTGTTGTAGAGAATAATTAAACAGTAGAAATAGAAAAGTTTGTGCAGTTTAAGCTTATAGATTTTCTAGACCTGAAAGGGGCCCTGCATAATAAACTGGTGTTCAAAAGTTCAAAATTTGGATCGCCACCCCTCCCAGCATTTTTTACGTTTTTAGGATGACCGCCTAAAAACTCCAAAGTTTTTCGGTGAATTAAGAGTCAGTGTCTGATTCGATCGAGTCTTGGTATTCAGACCCAAAATTGAAAGTTTGGCGTAGAGGGCTGTAAGTTGGCACACTAATACTACTTGATGAGTTATTCAACTGCTGCTGAGGAATTCCCAATTCGACGTTCCACGCTCGAGATATAAGCCCGCGAAAATCGGCTTGCTTAACTATGGGACGAAAATTTCCAACTTGAATTTCTTTCTTACTGACAAGGGTTGGGACTTAAAAATTGGGGCTTTTAGGTAACTTTTCGAGTAGATTAAGAATCTTTAGTCCAAAATTGTTTTCGATGAAAAAAATTTTTTTCGGCCCCCTTTGGAACCCCCCAGCTCGACTGGAACCCCCCCTAGATGCACTTTTTTATTTTAGAATTTCGTAGCGCTATTCAGGGCCTACATTTTGGTGTAAAATATTCAAGATTTGAGAGGTAGGTTTTTGAGAAAATTCACTTTGAATGTCCAAAACCTGGAAAAATCGCCAACTTTCACTGTGCTCGGAAATGTCGCAAACGATTCCTAGCCTTTAAATCGTAACTGAGACCTAAAAATTGGGGCTTTTAGCTAACGTTTCGAGTAGATTAAGAATTTTCAGTCCAAAATTGTTTTCGATGAAAAAAAATTTTTTCGCCCCCCTTTGGAGCCCGCCAGCTCGACTGGAACGCCCCTAGACGCATTTTTTTATTTTAGAATTTCGTAGCGCTATTCAAGAGCTACATTTTGGTATAAAATATTCAAGATTTGAGAGGTAGGTTTTCGAGAAAATCGACTTTGAATGTACAAAAACCTGCTTTTTTGTCCCTATTGTCTGGCGATTTTGTTCATTCAAAGTCAATTTTCTCGAAAACCTACCTATCAAATCTTGAATATGTTATACCAAAATGTAGCTCTTGAATAGCGCTACGAAATTCTAAAATAAAAAAATGCGTCTAGGGCATACATGGGCCGGAAAAATCCGGAGGGGGGGTAGGGGGGGGTTTGAGACCTCGGGGGGGGGGGGGGACCCCCCCCGAAAAAGGCCAAAAAACGCCTATTTTGCCTTAAATAAGCAAAATTTTCCTCCCTCCGGGAGGGGGGCTGGGTGGCCGAGGGGGTGGTATGGCCGGCCGAGGGGGGGTATGGCCGACCGAGGGGGAGGGGTATACCCCCCCTTACCCCCCCCGCGGCCCATGTATGGTCTAGGGGGGTTCCAGTCGAGCTGGCGGGCTCCAAAGGGGGGGGGGGGGGCGAAAAAAATTTTTTTCATCGAAAACAATTTCGGACTGAAAATTCTTAATCTACTCGAAAAGTTAGCTAAAAGCCCCAATTTTTAGGTCTCAGTTACGATTTAAAGGCTAGGAATCGTTTGCGACATTTCCGAGCACAGTGAAAGTTGGCGATTTTTCCAGGTTTTGGACATTCAAAGTGAATTTTCTCAAAAACCTACCTCTCAAATCTTGAATATTTTACACCAAAATGTAGGTCCTGAATAGCGCTACGAAATTCTAAAATAAAAAAGTGCATCTAGGGGGGGTTCCAGTCGAGCTGGGGGGCTCCAAAGGGGGCGAAAAAAGTTTTTTTCATCGAAAACAATTTTGGACTAAAGATTCTTAATCTACTTGAAAAGTTACCTAAAAGCCCCAAGTTTTAAGTCCCAACCCTTGTCAGTAAGAAAGAAATTCAAGTTGGAAATTTTCGTCCCATAGTCAAGCAAGCCGATTTTCGCGGGCTTATATCTCGAGCGTGGAGCGTCGAATTGGGAATTCCTCAGCAGCAGTTGAATAACTCATCAAGTAGTATTAGTGTGCCAACTTACAGCCGTCTACGCCAAACTTTCAATTTTGGGTCTGAATAGGGCAAAGGGCCAAGACTCGATCGATTCAGACACTGACTCTTAAACTTGATACTGTCTCCATGAATGGAAAATGTACAATTTAAAATATATGTAGTATTGTATAAAAAAAAGTAAAAGCTAGTAAGCAAGTAGTAAAAGCTATGAAAAAGAAAATTTTTAAATTTTTAACAGTAAACTACCATTTTGGCAGTTAGAAAGATGAACTGGGTCGAGTTTTCCTTGTAATATAGGTGCAACAAAATCTTCCTAGGCACCTAAAAAAACGTTGACGTTTTCGATGATACCAAATCCCACACCCGCAACGTTTTTCTGACGTTCAACCGACTACCCCAGCCCCTCTCTAAACGTTGTAGTTTATGGACAGCTCCAAATAAAGATGCACCTTGTCATTTGTACAGGCTAGCTGAGCCTGAAGCATATGAGCGGAAATTGCGGAAACTCTGAGGGGCAGCGCTTGGGTCCTCTCTGAGATGTCAGGTTATCACCAACATTTGGCTCACTTCTAATCTGACTGGCTGATGAATTTTTCAGAAAATTTTTTCTTTTTTTAAATTATTCTTGTTAGTATACATTAAAAGCATACATGGGCAGGAAAAATCCGGAGGGGGAATGGAGACGTTGGGGGGTCCAGAAAAAAGGCCAAAGAACGCCTATTTGGCTTAAATAAGCGAAAATTTTCTCCCTCCGGGGGCGGTGGGGGAGTGGGGCATGGCCGGCCGAGGGGGTGGTATTGGCTGGCGAGGGGAGGGGTATACCCCACCATACATGTACTAGGGGGGTTTTGGGGGGTTACCCCCCTGCTGGAAAGGCCAAACCCCCCTCACCCCCCCCCCCCCCCGAGACAGGTTAAGGGACCCCTCCCCCTGACCAAAAAATACAAGTACTAGTAGTGGCTGCAGTATTAACAAATTGGGTCAGAAATCACTAATTTTTAGCCTAAAATTCACTTGAAAACCCTTTGGAAACCGAATTTGGCGTTTCCACTGCCGATATTTAAGAAAAATCGGTGTTTTTGGAAGCTCTTTTTGTCATTTTTTGCTTGTTTTTAGCTTTAAAACGCTATTTGGCAGCTTAAACTAGCGATTTTTAGCGTCCTTACTGAGAAAAACGTGCTAAAAACCCATTTCTAGGCGTTTTGGAGCTTTTTGAAATTTGGGACCCCCCACCTGGGCGAAACCCCCCCTACCCCCCTCCCCCCAGGTCGGCCCGGAGCTGTTACATGTATGTACCCCACACCCCCGGCCCATGTCTGATTAAAAGAGGTCTTCCCCCACTCAAAATTGGCCTGGATTGGGCCCTCTGCGATCGTCGCCCCCCCCACCAGCAAGAGCCGGGCCAGCTCTGCCCGTTTAGGATTTTCGGCACGCCTGGCCGGGATCAATTTTTGAGAGCTGGGCCGGGCCGGCCGTGTGGGGCATGTACAGCAGAAATTTTAGAACGAAATTAAAATTAAGCACAAAATAGAAATACACACTCGTTTTTCTGTTTTAAAATGCTACTTTTGAAAGCTTAACTTTAATTTTAGCTTTCAATTTGAGAATTCAGACCAAATTTTCAAAACTTTAGTTAGACAAAGCAAAAACCAATGGGCCGGGCTGGATTTTGATGCCGGGCGGATATCCCTCTGTTGAAAGGCCTACTGGGCCTGGCCGAGCCCAAAAAAACGTGCCCATGGATGCTACCTTATTCCATGTTGGGGGGCATATGGACCTACTAGAATCGATCCATAGAACAGAAAACAACTGGCGTTAGTAAGCCATAAGCGCAACACAAGATCCACACGACTCAGACGCATTCAGCAGTGCCGTGGCGATTGCCTTTGCGCGGGTGTAGTTATTGGCTACTTGGGCTTTGGAGCTAAAAAGTTGATATCCTGTTCTTTACATCTTGGATACTGACTCCAATAACTACACCTTTATTCATATATCCACTATTGTGATAGGGGATACTTTGCAGAGATACCTGTATACCAAGCTTAGCCGGACTTTTTTTGCCTTTTTCTCTCAGGAAAATTAGTCAAACTGCATTCTATGGTTTGTTTCATAAAACAGTCAACTCTTCAGTGTTTTCAAGCCAATTATTCTAACTGCAGAAGCGGAAGAAAAGTTTTTGGAAGTTCTTTCTGGAATGTCCGCAATTTTGAAACGAACGCCACAAAACTGAAAAAATGGTCGAAGGAAGTTTTTACAAAATATCCATCTCCGGGTTTACTTCGAAAATACTCCACAGTGCCCTCGCAGTTACTATTCAGTTTTTAGCTCTAATTTTTAGTTAAAAACATTCCGTATCCTCCAAAATTAGACTTACAGTACCTCAGGTAACGTAACGTACATATGTAGCATATACAGTTGGTAGGTATACCTGAACCTGAACCTGAAACTCTTGTGGGCAGGTATTGGAAAAGTACCTAATATCAGGTATCAGGTACAGGTATTTCAAAAATACCCAATCAGGTATCAGATATAGGTAGGTATTCACAAAAATACAGGTATCAGGTATTTGTCCATAAAAAGTTAAAATCCGGATTTTCGCCATAAAAACCCCCAGACTACCAATTTAGTCTCAAAAGTCAGCTAAAATCAGATTAGTCCAGTCATTTTATGATTTTTTCATTACGGAACTGAACAAAGTGCTAAAAACCCACTCTCAAAACATCACAGGGGTGTGGAATCGCTTTGCACATCCATCTCTGGTGGTTTATCTTTGCTACTTACTTAGAGTATGCAATAAACCTTTATTATGGCTTCTCATAATTTACCCATAGAGTGTGTCCCTATTTGTCTTCGCCTTTATTCATTGGCTTACTCAGGATTTTGCGATAGGAAGTATAAAGTTTTTAGATCTCTGGTTGGGTGTTGGGCCATGGCCCAATCAGGGCGAGAAAAATTTGGCGAAAATGGCTTGAAAAACGCTTTTGAAAGTATTCTGAGTATACACTGTAGTATTAGCAGAAATTGAAGGTATTGTAGTCTGAAGTGGCTTGGTTGGGCAACGGCCCAAGCAGGACGAGAAAATTTTGAAAAAATTAGCCTTCCTACACGCTTTTTTAATGAACAAATCGGTCGTAAACTACCATTTGTTGCCTTCTGTTTGTACCTGATACCTGTACCAGTTTCAGTCCAAAAATACCCAAAATCAGGTAGGTGCAGTTCGAAAGTACCCGAACAGGTATCAGGTAGGTATCAGGTGGGTATTGCAAATCTACCTGATAATACTGTTGTTTGTGTATACACATACACATTTACCATACACAAAAATACACATTGTTTTTTCAATGTGTATACACATACACATACAAATACACATTGAAAATTCCGATACACATTACCATACACAAACAGTACTCAAAATGTGTATTTTTGTGTATGTGTATTTGATCAGCAAAAGTCGATATTATTTCTAACAGAAAGGTAAAATTTCTAAGTTGTTGGTGCAGTAATAAACAGTAGATATCCTCATAAAGCCTATAAGTGGCCTAAGTAACTCGATTTCAAAGCTATCCATGGTTTCCAGCAGCAGACATTGAGAGATTTGATTTTCATAGCATTTCTGACTGAAAATCTGCCAAAAAATTTGCATTTTCAGTACAATACACATACACAAATATACACAAAAATACACATTGTTTTGTTGAATGTGTATACACAAATTACCATACACATTTGAACGTAAATGTGTATACACATACACATACACAAACGGAAAACCCAATACCAAACAACAGTACCTGATAATCAGGTACAGGTACAGGTATGCCTGATCCACAGTAGCTCCGGGTCAGGGTTAGGCTTAGGAAAACAAGTCTAAAATGGCACTTTACCGGGAAAGGTGGAATGGGCCGCGAAGCTCTTTGCTCTGTTTTGCGGACCGTAAATTACCGTGAACGATCGCAAATTGCTGTCTCCCTGAAACTATTCCAAAGTGTGGACTAGAATAGGAGTAAATCGATTGCCACCATCTGTTATCCGTTTAAATTCTCAGAATAGTATTTACCATTTCGTAATTCAGTCACTCATGTGTCTTACTACCGGTGAATTTTTTCCTAACTCGGCCGTAAAGGAAAAGTACCACCTACTGTTGCTATGGGTATTCGAATCTGAATTGGGTATGGGTATGGGTAGGTATTTTTAAAAATACCCATACCCGGGTATGGGTATGGGTAGGTATTCTAAAAATAGCCGGGTATCGGGTATAAATCGGGTATTTTTCATTAAAATCGCGAAATTCCCTAAAAATGCCAAATTTCAGTTCGTTTTGCAAAAATTAAATTTTGAACCGCATTTTTGGACAACTGTTATTTGGTCAGTATAGCTGATGTAGTAACAAGCATACCGTTACAGTTTTACTTCACAGTTACTAGAACAGTTGTGAATTTTCGAATACTTTGGTTTGGTAGATTGGCATGGGCAAAAAAGGAATCAGCTTTCTGGAGCATAATTTCTAATAGTACTTCCTGATTCTAGTCACCCACCTATTTGCATAAAAATTTCAGCTTGCTGTAAATATTTCCCTTAGCATCAAGGCGAAATGCATAGAAATGTTGTGTAACCTTCTAATTAAAGTCCAACTAAATTTATCAACCTTCAATGGTACTTATCGTCAAAGGGAGCTCAAAAATAGAAGCCCGATTTCTATTAGAAGTAAACGAGAGGCTAGAAAGTTACTGTTTGCACGCAAAAGACTTTTTATGTACTGTACGTACATTTGTAAAAATTCAGCTTCAGTCAAATACCATGTTTTATGCATGTCATGTATGCATGCATGCAGTATGTATTGTGAATTCTGCAGTGGGAGATTGAGGTGCACAAGAACAACCCAGAGCATTCCTTTCTGAGCCCGGAAACGTTTTTCAGTTAGATGTTTTAATGATGTTTTATGCAAAATAGTAATAAAACGCCAAAATGCTAATTATACAATTCTTGAGACAAATTAGGTGGATAATTAACCGTTCCGAAACAGTAAAGTGACTGTATAATGCATGGCAAAAACGGTATTTCAATTTAACACTTCCTTGAGTGAATTTTTGCAGAGTTTTTACAGAAATTAACGTGTTTTTGCGCGATTTTTTCTAAAAAATACCCATTCAAATACCCGGTATTTTTAAAAAAATCGGGTATACCCGGGTATGGGTATTTCAAAAAGTACCCGGGTATGGGTATACTACTGTGGGAAACATATATGTTTTATGTATATGTTTTAAAACATAAATATGTTTGTTTTTGGGAAAACATATATGTTTATGTTTCTCAATATGTTTCCATGTCAAATATGTTTTATATTTATATGTTTTGAGGCCAATATGTTTCTGGAAACATATGCATATTTTTGCTATAGGAATTCATGATTTCAAGACTTTTGGTTACTGTTTGACAGTAAACTTTTCCAAAATCTGACTTTCACTTAAACTTATTGAATCTGAGTATGCTACGTAAATTCTTGCAAACCATTTAAACAGGAAATTCAGAATCTCAAGTTTGAATTATCGAAAATTAAGATGAAATATAAGTGAATAAGCGACTTTTGCACAAATATGTTTTATGTTTTAAAATATGTGCATATTCAATTTTCAGAAACATATAACTATATGTGTTATTTATATGTTTGATTGGCGAAAAACATATATGTATAGTTATATTAATATGTTTTAAAAATTTCGATATTTTCCCACTGTAGGGTATACCCAATTTCAGGTAGTTTTGCTCAAAAATACCCAGTTTCGGGTATGGCTATGGGTATACCCGTTCAACAGTAGTACCACCCCAATAGCCCTTGGTACATTCTGGTGACATTAGAAATGACACGATTTATAATTTAGCTAAGAACAGAGAAATTAGGTAATAACTGAAGTAGTAGTTAGAAAACTGGACACTTTAGGAAATTCTACTGACGTTTAGTTGATTAAGGCAAAAACAACTTCCTAAATCCAATCATCGATCACCCTTTTCGATTTTTTCAGATCATTTTTTTCAGGGCAACATCGATTTTTACCTCTGCCAATTTGTACTGGGTATTGGGGGACAAAGCCTAGAATACCTGGAAAACATGCCAAGACACCCAATACACAATACAAGTTCCCAAACCCCTCATTAGGAGTTTTACAAAGCAACAGCAGAGGCAATGTAGCGTTGTCTTTGCATGCGTTTCTGCATCAGTGACCAAACAAACATTCCTAATCGGGTCGTATTCTTCTATAGAATCCAAAGACTCGGGTTCCTCTTGATTGTCATAATAGCCTCCTATAGCATAGAGCTTATTGTCTAGTGCCACCAAGTTCATATAATCCCTGAACATCAGTGTGTCCGCAATGCGTACCCACTTGCCAGTTGGTGTGGAAAACTTTTCACACGATTTATAGGCTCCTACATACTGTAATTTCCTCCGCAAGCAAACAGCTCACCACTCAATGCCGCCGCATTATAAGGAGCTCTAGCAATCTACATACAGTACAAATCACGTCGTGCATCCCATAGTTCATTATTAACAAACCTTACGAACGAAGCGCTAAGTACAACGAACCTAATGAACCTGGCTCAGATTAACATACCCTCAACAAACCTCTAACGAACGAACCTGAGAGCTGGCCGGCCCAAAACAAATTATGTAATTAATGCCGGCCCAGGTCACCGGCCAATGGCTTTCCAAGCACTGACCAGCGGCCGTGTGCCTAATAGAATTGCGCGCACTGCCTTCTAAGCATTGACCGGCGGCGGGTTTGCCTAAAAAATTGCGCGCACTGCTTTCTAAGCACTGACCGGCGGCCGGTGTGCCAAATAAAATTGCGCGCACTGTTTTCTAAGTACTGATCGGCGGTCGGTTTGCCAAAATTAATTGCGCGCACTGCTTTCTAAGCACTGACCGGCGGCCGGTTTGCATAAAAAATGCGGGCACCACACTCCAAAACCCGGCCTAAAATTCTTAAAATCGTGCTTGTGTGGGCACCATATGCATTGAGTGACCCGTAAATGTGTCTGTTTAATAAATGGCTGCTGCATGAGGCCAGGTCAACAGACGGTAAGTTGATTCTGAGTTACATAATTGCAAGGGGGACCAGTGGGCCTAACGAACGAGCAACGAACGGTGCCAACGAACCTGCAACAAACCTAACGATCCCGATGGACTTTTGCTACAAACTAGTGGGCGGAACCTGCCGATAACAGCGCCCCTAACAACGAACTTAACCAACTTTCCATGCAAAACAAATAGCCTCAACAAACCAAATTTTGCCCTTTGACAAACTATGGGATGCACGACGTGATTTGTACTGTACTAGCCAGAAAAGTCCAGGAATCGGTTTTCGGACTGTACTTCTCAACAGATTCCAGGTCATGAGCGGCTTGCCAGTCTGAGCCGCCTATAGCGTACAGTAATCCACCGTACTGTACAAGTCCGAGAGAGTATCTGTTGGTCTGCATAGACTTCCTGTAGACCCAGGTACCGTTGAAGCTGAAGGATTCGCAGGAACGCAAAGTTTGGTAGTTCAGTCCGACGCCCCCGCACACTCATAGGTTGGCCGTTCAAAATTGCCGCGCCCGCCCACGCACGAACCTGATTCATGGTGGCACCGGGCGCAACTTGGAATGTCTCTGGGTCGAATAGCTCGGTTTTGGCCGTTACTTCGTTGCTGACTGTTGAACAAATGAAAGTCCAGCCTCCTATCCTATGGTCATTATTGAATTGTTGGGGAGCAGAACGCTGACTTGACCGTAGCGATCAATGGTTAGGCTGGTGTTTAGTAGGGCGTTTCTGTCTGGTTGGTTGGGGTAAAAGTATTCCATTGACTTGCTGGAGTAGGTACCGCCGATAATCAGTAGTTTGGATTGGGAACCTGATTAAAAAAGAAGATTTGGAGAAAAGTCATAAATAATCAGCCGTTTTACGATGTTTGTATAAATGTACATATTTTTTCAAAGAAAAAGTTAATTCTCTGATTTTGTTTGTCGGATGCTGCATTATTTAACTCCAAAGTGAACTTTTTCTCAGTAACTTTTGTTATAAAACGTAATTGTTCAAAAATGTAATCTGTTACTTTCATCAGTTTCATAACCTGCGGAAAAGCAGCAGAAACAAAGCAAAGTCAGTAACATCGACATCATCTTGTCTTGACTATCGGACTTGAGAGAGGAAGGTAAATTCGCATCGCAGCTCAGCTATCTGAAGCTTAAAAGCTGCATCTGTTCTTTTCCCAACTTTATAATAGGTAAATTGGCGGATAAATTAGAGTAGTTTCTTTTGTGGGAGATTAGGTTAAGAGAAACAAGCGCAAAGACGAAAGGCGGTGGGTGGGCGGTACTGTTGTTTGGGTATGGGATTTTCAGGAATCGGTTCGGTATGGGTAGGTATTTTTCGGCATACCCAGGAATCGGTTCGGTATGGGTAGGTATTCGCAAAAATACCGGTATACCGGTATTTATTCGGTATTTGTTGAAAATCTTTTACGAAGTTAAAACACTGAATTTCCCACTTACTGGGACGTGGATTTAGTCATTTCCAAGGTCAGAGGCTAGATTTCATCAAACGCAATAGGATTTACAGTTTTTTAGGAATTTTTTCAAATTATTTTTTAGTTTTATGGAAGTGAAAATCGTTTATTTAAGGAATAATTTTGGCTAAGAGAAATTCTCCCATTGTACTGTAGTTTAAGGCCTGATAGTGGAGATCTAACGAGCAGTGACAAAATTAGGGGTTATTTTGCTGATTGTGAATTGTACATTGTACATCTAGAGAGAGACTTAATTATTGCGGAGCAGTGTGAAGTTAAGCCAAAACTAGACCAACGCTTTCTAGTGACAAAGCAAGTTTGGGACAGGGAGTAGGGTCAGAGGACTGAAAATTGTTCAAATTCGATATTTTGGAAAGATATCGTAATAGAAAGTGTTTCTGCATGTCCCAAAAATGCAAAATTACGAAGAAAAGATTGTGATCATAGGGAATTTTTGATAAAAATTGCACTAAGCTGGGACAAAAATACCGATTCCCGAATACCTGGGTATTCCCAAAATAATGGGTATACCCGGTATGGGTATTTATTAAAATATCTGGAATCGGTAGGTATTTATTGGGTAGGTATTCCCAAAAATACCCATTTTTCGGTATGGGTTCGGTATACCCAATCGACAGTAGTGGGCGGGCAGGCGGAAAATTGTACTGTAAGTATGGCTTGCCATTGAAAGGTATAGATTAGTGTTGTTATGACTATAGTCAAAGTCAAAGTCATAGTTAATACTTTTTGTGATATCGCAGTCAAACAGACAGGTAGTCAAAGTCAAAGTTTGACTACCTTGGTCACCATAAATACGTAGTCAAACGAAGACCAGGTAGTCAAACCGTTTGACTATGACTATATTTTCTTATAAGCAGCGGCTTTTCAAGCAATTTTTCCACCTTTTTACGGTTCGTAACTAAATATTTTATAAATTCGTTTCATTTTTAGCTCTTTAGAAGACAAACAACCCTTTTCTCTAAAACTGTGAACTGATAACAGATGTTAGCATACATGTAACAGAGGGTCTGCCCCCATCCGAGTTAGGCCAGACCCCTCGGATGGGGACCCCCTACCGAGACGATTTTCCCGAGCCCCCTCCGATTTTGCTGGCAGATAAATTTTTTGAGCAAATTTTAGCGATTTTTTACGATTTCAGACACAAAAAATGGTAAAATCGCCTGCAAAACAGGATTTTTTAGCTGTATCTCAGTCCAAATTAGCGATTTTTGGCGATTTTTAGCCAAACATCCCCCGCCGGCACCAGACCCACCAACCCCCATCCCATCCCCCCTTCGGTGGATGACCTGTTATATGTATGGGTTGTCAGTCAGCAAATCTCTGCTTGATGCTAGGCAAATTAAACAGTTTGGTAAGGGTGAAAATTATGACATATGTACAGTACAATACCTCTTTTATGGAGCAAAGAAGAACAAGAGAAAAATCAAAAACTACTTTGATTTTACACCAAACTAAACCGGGTATTTGCCTATTTTTGCGCTATCTTTCCGAAAGATGCTTTTTACATTGAAATTTTTGAAAATTAAACAATTCTGGGTTAATTTTTATCAGTTAACTATACTGTATATTTCAAAGTAAACACTTTGTGCGCTCAGTCAAAGTCATTTTTGACTGACACTTGGTGACTGAAGCTTATAATTCGCTGAAAACGTCAACTTTGCCATGTCTCAAAAAGTAGTCAAAGTAGTCAAACCTGTGGCCATGGTAGTCAAACGGTTTGACTACAATATAGTCAAATTTGACTACCTTGGTATTGTACTCAAACGAGTGGTAGTCATAGTCATAGTCAAACGGAAATTTTGGTATTGTAACAACACTAGTATAGATACCAAAAGCAGACACTCACGCAGCACTTGCATGCTGCAAAAAAGGTTCAGCAATAGCTAGGCTTGTGTAAGTAAATTAAGTATATTTTAAGTAAATTAAGCAAATTACTTTTGGTAAGTATAATTTACAAATTATAATTATAATTAACTTTTCCTGTTTTCGTAGAAATTTAATCTAATTGTAATTTACTTACCAAATAATTTACTTGTATTAGTAAATTTCTAAAAAATATAATTAAAATTATAATTATAATTTACTTTGCAACAGTACTGTGAATCTCAATAAAAATTGCACCAATCTTTGAAGAATTTATCAGTCTTTCATTCAAAAAAGAATTCATTCAAATCGGTTCAGATTCATGGTTGCAAAAGTAAAAAATCTGCTGGGTTGTTCTTTATCACTCTTGTTCATTGCCGAAATCTCTGTTAGACTTTGAGGACAAATATCTCAGGAACTAAGCAGGCTATCTAAATAAAAGGTACATCAATCTTTCAAGAATTTATTTATGTTTCATTTAAAAAAGGATTCATTCAAATCGGTTGAGATTTGCGGTTGCTACAGCAAAAATTCTGCTGCGTTGTTTTTTTTTGGCACACCCTGTATATACTTTGGATATATTTTATTATATAATTTTAACATTGGAAACAGTATTTTCAGGCACAAAATTCGACTACAATGCAAATACGCAATACACATACGCAATACGCAAAATACTCATATATTTTTGAATGCGTATACGCACACGCATACGCATTTCTTAACAGAATGCGTCTACATACGCATACGCATACGCATACGCAAATGGAATTTTTGATATTAAACAACAGTAGCCCCAGTTGACGCTTACTTCACCAATATGTCCTACCAAGCCATACTACAACTTCTCCGAGACCAACAACAACAACAACTGTAAAGCCACAGACTTCCACCACTTACCACCAGATGGCGCTCCGGTCAATCTACCGATCCGGCGCTCAAGAAGAATCTGGGGCCAAGCATAATATAGAGTTTAGGATGTAGGCGCCTGGCTGTGTTGAGGGCCTGCGCGCCCAGTCATGCTATTAGGTGTAAATAAAAGCCTTGTATGTTATCTGGCGTGCCATACACAACTCTGGTCGCTTCCAGCTTAGGTTCTGCTTAGGACCATATTTAGGATTCGGTTTTAGAGTGCCCATGCACTTTCCAAGTCTCTCTATTTCTTTAGCTTTACAAACAACAAGAACAACAACAACAACAACAACAACAACAACAACAACAACAACAACAACAACAACAACAACAACAACAACAACAACAACAACAACAACAACAACAACAACAACAACAACAACAACAACAACAACAACAACTTCTGTTTCAACAGTTCATGGCCGCCCAACTTCTACAACAACAACAACACCAACAACACCAAGAGCAACTACTACAACAACAAGAGCAACAACAACAAATCGGCGATGGCCGTTTTACCCTCATGCTCGCCCGCTACCTGTCTCAACCTCGCAAGTCCGCAGTAAAAGAGTCAACAACTAATCCGGGGGGGGGGTCTGTCCTAAGTCGGGTGGGGGGCAGACCCCCCCAGACCCCCCCCCTGTTACATGTATGAATCAACTTCATCTCTGTTCGGTGGGGGAGAAGACTGACGTTCATAAAGGAGCACACAAGGAAGATAAAGCGATGTTAGATGTTGGAGATCCAGATATTGTGTTTTTGGCAGAAGGCCCTCTTTCCAGCCACCCCGCTGATATTTCTTGTTTGGCGGCAAGCCATTTTCAGTTCAGTTCTGTTGATGTTGTGCGGCCAGCACCTTGTAGACATTGTGAAGATGAGAAAGGAGAGGAGAAGAAAGGTGTAGGAGAAAGAGGAAAGATGATGAAGAAAAATAAGAGGATGAAAAGGAGAAAGAGGGTGAAGAAGATGAAGAGAGGAAGGAAGATGAGAATGAAAAGGAGGAAGATGAAGAGAAGAAGAAGAATGAAGAAAAGAAGGAGAATGAGAAGAAGAATGAAGAGAAAGGGAAAGAAAAGAAGAAGGGGACAGAGAAAAAGAAAATTTCGTTTGAGCTTGCTTTGCTACAGAAGAGTCTTATGCCGGCCTTACCGATGACAAGAAATCAGGTGAAGGCAAAAGCGATGAGAGAAAGAGGAGTAGCGAAAATGAGAAGAGGCAAGCAAGTTGACCAAGCAGAACACGTTTTCGGTGATGGTGAGAAAGACTAGGAGGAAGAGTCAACAGAGACAGAGCGATTTCTCAAAAACGTTGCTAGTGTGATTGCTGCTCCTTTGGCAATCCTATTCAACCGGTCGCTAGCCGAAGGACGGGTTCCAGAGCTGTGGCGTACTGCTACCATTGTTGCTATTCCAAAAGTGCACCCTCCGAAGCAACCTGCTCACTTCCGCCCCATTTCTCTGTTGTCCATAATTTCAAAAATTATGGAACGTCATGTAAAGAGACTTCTGGAACCGTATCTAGAACTTGCTGATGCCCAGTATGGGTTTCGCCCCACTCGATCTACATCAGACTGCATCATTAATTTGGTGCACACTGTCGCGTCTGGTGTGGACAAATGGAAGAAGGTTGCAGCTGTCTTTTTTGACCTCAGCAAGGCGTTTGACGTGTGCCCACATGATCAACTGTTAGCCAAACTTCAGCAGAGATTTTCTGTCCCGAATGCCTTGCTGCGTTGGCTGGCCTCCTATCTTGATAACCGCAAATTCCGAGTGCGTGTTGATGGTCACTTCTCAGAGGAAATTGCTGCAACATCAGGGGTGCCGCAGGGTGCATCTCTCAGCCCACTCCTATTTGCGGCTTACGTGAACGAGTTGTCTTCCATCAATTACTCTGATCACTGCACGCTGTTGATGTTCGCGGATGACCTGGCGCTTGTCAAGCCAGTTAGCTGTCTGCAGCAGGAACTCAACTTTCAATCTGACATGGACAGAATGGCTGCCATCATTGGCAGTCTGGGTCTGGCTCTCAATCCCAGCAAGTGCAAGTTAGTTACCTTCAGCTACCATCCCACTATGCAGCGCTTGTCTGGAGATCTGTCTGTTAATGGTGCTTCGATACCTGTGTGTACAGAGGCCAAGTATCTAGGAGTACTGATAGACTACAAACTTAGCTTTGTTCCACATGCAAAATTCGCGGCGCAACGGGCCAAACAGGCTATCGGAGCCTTGTGCCGCCAATTCAGCAGTGGAACGCCCAGTTATGTGCTTGATAGGGTGTACCGTTCTTGTGTGCTGCCTCAATTGTTGTACGGAATAGAGGCCTGGTATCCTAGAAATAGGGCCACTCAAACGAAAGTAGAGAGAGTGCAACGGTTTTTCTGTCAGTCGTACTGCAACAACTACCAACTCTCATACCCTGATCTGCTGGACCAAGTCCGAACCAAAACTGGCCATGATTGGCTACCAGTCTGGAAGTACGCGGTAATCCGGCGTTTGGAATTGTACTACCGATACTACAACCAAATGCGATTCCTGCCTGTTGGCTGGTTGTCTCCACCTGTAGGTCGGGTTTCTGCTAGGACTAGACATCCTTGCCAGGTGTCGTTGACAGCACGTACTGTCACCACAGGCTCCACCTTTTTGTATGTGACCACTGCTCTATGGAATGCTCTCCCCACTGCTGCTGTTCATTCTACCTTCTGTTCATTTCGTAAATATTTAAGATCGAACGAATTTCATCATTTTGTTTGCCAAAATTCTTCTCCGGTTGTGCTATTGTAAGGCCAAGTAATTGTATGTAATTGTAATTGTATGTAATGTTCTTCGACCGCCTGTTTTACGGAGGCTTATATTTTCCTGCTCGTGTGCTGGTGTTTGCTGGTGTAGAGCAAAATGGGAGTAAAGTCAGTCAGTCAGTCAGTCAGAGCAGCACTCACGTTCGTTCGTGTCCCCCGATTGTCAGGCACAGCGGCGGCCCAGTTGACACTCGTGAGGGGGAGTGATGAAGCAATGCGTAATTCTTGGAGTGTTTGTAGCATCAAGTTATCGAGTGGTTGTGTGTGTGCGTGCGCTTGAGAGTGTTTGTGTGTTGTGTTGTGTTGTGTACGGGACCTTACTAGTAAGACCTCCACTTTCCTTTCAATATGTACAGTACATGTAGTACCCGGGTACTATAAATGGATTCAATTTTATTTTCGCAAAACCCTAAGTGCCATATATAGTACCCGGGTACTATAAACAGCACTGTACGGTAGAGATGAAGAGTGCAAATGCGCCAACGCTCCGCGGGTGAGCATAAAACCAACGTACGAAAGAGACAAACACAATTGCACTTCTATATTTTACTTCAACATCTATATAGCTATACAGCGAAATCCACTGCAAGTACTTATCAGATAACAACGTGACTCCCCATCGCCGTAAAAAGTAAACACTGACTGGAAGAAAGGATTCGGACTCGGATCTGCTTTCACTTTCTGCTTTCACAATGCAATCGGTTGGATTGAAGTGAGATCGGTTTCTATTCTTTCTTTCTTTTGGCTTTCGCTACCACTGTCCTGATGCTGTCGCGAAACCCATACTGTTCAGACATTTTTGTGCTGAATGCAGTGCTGAGTTTTTGCTCAATGGCCTTTAATTCCTCCTTTAATTCCTCTCTTGACAGTTTCTCAGCACCCATTTGTTGACGAATGTTTGTGACAGAAAGGGTTTTCAGACTGGCTGCTACAGGAGCCTTAAGCAGTATTTCAGGCAGTTTCTGCAGGTTTTTGTGGTTCAAGTCACAACGATCCAACGTTAAAGACTGTAGCTGCGTGCACATTGCCACCGTTTGAAAGAGAAGCTCACTTCCATTGACATCTTCATTGTCGATAGGCATGCGCTCAAAGAGGAGCTGTTTGAGAGTGTTGATCAAGCAACTTTGCGCTATTACTTCTGACAGTCTCATCGTTTCAACCGGATCACCTGACCAATAGTTGAGCTTTAGAACCCATAAGTGTTTTAGCTTATTCAACACTTGACACACTTCTAGAACATCGTCCCCAGTGAAGTTTTGTGCTAGTTCTAGTTGAGTCAGATTTGGCAAACAGTGCAGCAACGTCCATCTTCTCTCACCACTATTATACTTTCAAATCAATCTAGTGATGTTCGGCAGATGCAGGTGTTGACTCCAGTGGACTTCACCAAGATTGCAACGATATACCTCCAAAGTGCCGTTAATCTGTGACAGAACAGCCTTTACACAGTCCATGTGATTGTCCAATTCTGCGCTCCGAATCAGAATTACTGACTTTGTCGCTCCTACCATCAACTCTTTCAGGATGCAGAGTTGGTGGAATTGATGGTTACAGTCGAACGAAATTTCAGTGCTTGAGGAAGCCCACTTGCTAAGCTTGTCTGATATTTGGATGCAGGGTAGCCGCGGTAATGGCCTTAATCTGTTGTCCATGCTCGATGTGCTTAAGCTGAATTGCTTAGTCTGATATTCTAACAAGTGATGCAGATAGACTTGAGACTCGGCCGCCAACAAATAGGAGAAGACCGATTGATATTTAATGGTGATACTCTCGAAGCTACCGCTGAATTGTTTTACTGTGCCTGCCCCTGTAGAGTAGTCCAGCCAACGTGCCAGGTGCCCAGCCGCAAAATACTCAATGAAGACCTGGTCGCCACTTCTTCCTTTCTTCATCCGTGCTTGGATCGAACTCTTTGGACAGAATCAAGAGACCAGTCTCGGCTGCTTTCTGCATCAGGACATCGTCATCCTTCATCATCTTGATTGGCACTTGACTTGATATCTCAGTCCACTTACTATTACTCTTGATCAGCTCCAGGAATGCCAGCTGACCAATGCTGACTCTCAACTCTGCTCTGTCCTCTATCACGAGCTTCCTCTCTCTAATGCAGCGTGAAACGGTGTGGTCTGTGAAGCATTTGAGCAAGATGTGAGGACAGGCCGGGTTGTGCGGGTCGAAGTTGATCTCCTCTCTAGCTGCTTGCAGAATACACAGCATTGCCAAGTGGAGAGGGGAGCTCCACAACTGGCCTATCTGCGTTATCCTCTTCAGTAGATCAAATCCCTCTCCGTCTTCTCTCCAGCCCTGTCGTTCCAGGAACTCCTGTTGAGCTTCGGCTGTTGTCAGACCTTTTATGGACAGGTAGTGTGTGGCAGATGTTAACTCGACCAGTCTGCTAACATGTGACGGTCTGCTGGTAACCATCACTCTGAGAGAGGCCAGTCTTTTTCCAGAGATGATGTTATTGACCTCTTCACAGGACTGGTCGTACTCGTCGAAGCCATCCAGCAGTAGCAGACATTGCTCCGGCGAGGTATTGAACCGGTCCAGCACCCAAGCCACACACTCCTGCAGGTGTAGGCCCACAGCTCCAGTCAGTGTCTGTACCTTGCCACCATTCAGGCTGGCCAGAGGTAAGAGAAACACCATGCTGAAGGTTTCTTGAAGGTAACGGGAGTTGTCAGAGAAGTGGTGGGCATTTTCCGTGGCCCAATCAGAAGCTATCTTGTTTAGAAAGGTGCTTTTCCCGACTCCTGGCTGCCCCTCTATGAGAATTCGGTTTCCAAGCTGCATTGACATCAGTATGTCCTTGTGTTTCAGTTGCCCGGCTAACTGCTTAAAATCAGTGTACCAGTTAAATTTACTGTCGAATTTTACATTAACAAAATTTTCTACCTCCTCTTTCTCCTTCAAACTATTCAGTTTCTCTTTGAGTTGCTTATGCTGTTGTTCATGGAAGCGGATTCGCTCTTCCAAGAAACTGACATTTTCCTGTGTGGGCAAGGGTTGCCGCTTTTGGTGTCGCTCGAATTCCTCAGCTTGTTGTTGAAACAGTTTCTGCTGCTCTTCGTACCACTTGTTTTCTTCAGTCAGATTCGGCTGTTCTCCCGATTGCTTTGGCTGCGGCCGCTCACTCTTAGCTGCAGCAAGTTCTGCAGTGCGAGCTTGCACTAGCTCCGGCTTCACATAACAGTCGTGTATAGCTGTATTTGGCAATAGATGGTTCCAAGCCCTGGATACGTTTTCGGATCTCTGCCGCAAAAATGCTTTTAAAACTTTCCTCTTTCGACTATCGCTGCTTTCTCCAGAAGTCTCTTCTTTCGCTAGAAGCATTAAAATCTCACATTAGAGCTCGTTTTGCGCCAAGAGAAGTCAGTTTACCCTCTCTAAAACATTCGTCAAGCCAATCAGCTATTTTCCGAGTTCTCTCATCCTTTCGCAAAGCATCCAAAAGCTGAGCTAACGAACTGAGCCGAGCTTCCAGTAAGTACCACAGCTTCAATATGCGTTCTTGGTCGTTTTTCTTAAAGTTACTCAATTTTCAGTAGCACACATGCTATTGAGAATCAAGAAAATACCGCGTCGGCTTGTATAGTCTGCCAGTCAGTGGTCTGAATGACATTAGAAGTGAGGAGTGCCAGCACGATACACCCCACCAGAGCTGCATTACTGCTAGCAAAGCGCTTCACTCGTTCGCTAGAGAAGATAGAGCGTTCTTCGGCACTAAGCGGCATTCTGTGGCACAATGTGGACTGAGAAGGTTAAGCTAGCAAGAGTGGACTTGCCTTGGGCTTGGTCTACGCTCAGTTAGCAGTGCCGATGCCTTGTGACTGCGCTTCCTTGTTATCAGAGGAAAGTCCGGCTGGAACGATCTAAACAAATAAAGATAAGCAGAAGAAAGGTGCGCTTCAAACGCTAGTACGCATGTACGCAAGTGTACTGTTATTTTACTATAGTATAGTAAAACAAAAATTAGTAATACTAGTGGTATTTTACTAGTAGTAAAATAATAGTAAAAAGTAAAATTAAGAACCAATAGTAAAGTAAAAATTAAATTAAATTACCAAAGGCTGTCAATAGTAAACTAGAAATTTTACTACCATTTTACTAGTTTTTAGTGACTTCCAGCCAGGGGGGGTCCGACCGGAACAAATCTCAAAATATGATGGGCGCCATCAAGCTCAGCGCACGTACCGACGGTGTGCCTTAACCGATCCGGTCGTGTTACCCACCGTTCGATAGGTCTTTGCGTTGGCTTTCAAATGAGCTAAGCAGCGCCGTCATGCAACCATGTTTGCGCGCGAAATTCAAATTTTAGAGACTCAGCTCTATTATTTGATTTTATACCTAAACGGGAAACGTTGCCATTTTTGCAATTTTGATCGTAGATCTATGCGCCAACCGTCAAACGACGCAGCGTGATAATCTGTCTCCTGCGTTGGTCGTCTTATCTTCCTCTGCCGTTCCTATCGCGCTGTCGCTCACGGTGTCGCAGCCGATGCAGCAGTAGTAGATGCTTGCCAACACAACCGAACAGTCTTTACTTGCCAGCCACACTAAAATACTGGCTAATAGACACGCGCACAAAGTAGAGAGAAAACTGGCCGAACCGCAAGGCAGGTGCGCCGAGAGAAGAAGTGTGTGATTTAAACACTGCACCAGGCCTTGCCGCTCAACACGCTAGACACACGGCCAGACACACACACCGCTGCACTAGGGTGTATGTCTGGGCAAACGCGATCAATAGTTGGCTCCGCGGCCAAACCAGACAAATTATCACAGCAGCGCGCCGACCTACGTATGCACGTACTAGACAAGACTTGGATATGCACACATGCAGACATGCTGAACATATCAACACCTTTTCTTCTTTAAAGGTCGGCCTCTTCTAAGAATAGTCCCAGTCCCCGTAGCGGTCCACTGGTCTTCGCTCCCGGAGAGGATAGCGGCGCTCTGCTGGCCGGCGCTCGTTTTCGACCTCTCTCCGGCCGGTCTCGATCTCCACTAATTCGGGGTTGGCTGGGCGGTCCGGCACACGCTGCATATTCCTGGCGTTCCACAGCTGACCGTCTGACAGTCGGTAGTTGTATCTGCCCAAAACGGCCGTCACTACGTAGCACTTCCGGGACCAAGGCGACTGTCCTTTAGGAGTGTGGCTCCTCTTAACCCGCACGCGTTGTCCCTTGTAGTACATCTGCCGCCAGGGTGGTTTCTTTTCGACTCCTTCCTGGGTGTTCCTGCTCGAATTTGTCCTGTTAGCAACCGTTTTTCGAGCGCTTTCCAAATCCTCCTCCCTCTCCTCCTTTTTGGGGCGTGACTGGCGGCAAACTTCAAAGGCGAGGCGCGGCCGGCGTCCAAACAGCTTTTCCGCGGGGCTCTCACGCTCACCCTCCTGAGCTGTAGCTCGGTAATGGCACAGAATTTGCGTCAGTCCTTCCTCCCACTCCTGGGCG
Source organism: Sabatieria punctata (assembly GCA_030248155.1). Classification (NCBI taxonomy): domain Eukaryota; kingdom Metazoa; phylum Nematoda; class Chromadorea; order Araeolaimida; family Comesomatidae; genus Sabatieria; species Sabatieria punctata. The sequence goes on along the minus strand of JASANB010003028.1, from coordinate 49,260 downwards.
TTGGTGAAGGTTTGGATGTGATGTTTTAGGTACCGGTTGAACACCTCCACGAATGCGTTCTGCTGTGGTGTGTAGACAGGAGCTTTCTGGTGGAAAATGTCCCTCTCCTGTAGGAATTCCTCAAACTCCAGGCTGACGAACTGTGGTCCATTGTCCGTGAGAATCCTAGCAGGATTGCCGTACCTAGCAAACACCTGCTTCAACCACTGGATGATCTTCTTAGATGACGTGTCAGTGGTGCAGAGGATTTCCGGATATTTGGAGTAGTTGTCCAGCAACACCACTACGCACTTCTTGTGGGCTGGGGCTGTCTCAAACGGACCTGTGATGTCCATGGACAGTTCTACCCATGGTTCTTCCGGTGTGTAGAGATGCTCTCCTCGTGTGGGCACCTTAGGCTGCGACTTGGCGGAATCCAGGCAGGCACTGCAGTGGCGTACAAACTCCTCGCTCTCTGTAGCCATCCCCGGCCACCAGTAGCTTTCTCTGAGCTTGCGTTTGTAGCGAACGATCCCTGGGTGTCCCTCGTGGGCCTTGCTGAGTAGTTCTCTTCGGAGTGGACCTGGAACAACGATCTGGCTGTTGTTTCGCAATACCAGTCCTGTTTGGTCCTCCACCGAAAACTCGTCCTTCATCCTGTGATAAGGCAAGTTGCAAAATTGGCCGGGCAGTTTGGCTCTGTTTGGCCAACCCTCCAGGCAATATTGCTTGACTTTGCTCAGCACTGGGTCGTTCCTTAGAGCTTTGGCGATTCTTCCGGCTGAGAATCCCAACTCTTTGATGCAACGAATCACTCCACTCGGTGCAGAATCAGTCTGCAGTCGCGACAAGACATCGGCCATGTGGTTGTTGTCCCCAGGCACGTACTGCACATCATAGTCGAACACGTTGAGTCTGTGCACCCAACGTTCGAATTTCTGCGATTTCCGTTGGTTGGTTTGTCGATGTAGCAGTGCTTGTAGCGCTTGGTGGTCAGTTCGAAGCGTGAAGTGTCTGCCCAGCAAGTATTTCTCCCAATACTCGCAGAAAAACATCGCCGCATAGGCCTCCTTTTCGGTGGTGTCCCACTTTCGCTTGGTGGCGTCCAGAGTGTGGTGTCCAAACGCGACTGGGAATTCCTGGCCGTGATGCACCTGAGACAGCATCCCACCAATGCCATAACCAGATGCGTCGGTAGTGACAAAGGTCTGCTTTAAGGGATGAAACATCTTAAGGCGCAGCCCCTTCGGTCCGCCAAGCAACTGTTTCACTCGTTCGAACGCCTCCTGAGTCTCCCGACCCCACACGAACTTCGTGTTAGCCCGTGTGAGTGCTCGAATTGGCTCCAGCTTGTCGCACAGTGAGGGCACGAACTTGCTTAAGTAGTTGACGGCTCCTAAGAAACTCTGCACGTCCTTGACGTTTTTGGGTGGTGCCAGCTGCCTCAGACTCTCCAGTTTGTCGGGATCCGGCCTGACACATCCTTTGCAGATCACATGGCCCAAGAACTTCACTGATGGTTGAGCAACGACACACTTCCTTAGGTTGAGGCGTAGATTCTTCTCGTTTAAGCGTTGTAGCACCTGTTTCAAGCTGTCATCGTGCTCCTTTCGATTCGCTCCATACACCAAAATGTCGTCGATGTATGGCTGACACCCTGGCACACCTTCCAGCGTTTCGTGTACCAGTTTCTGGAACACTGCTGCACTGTCCCTCAGTCCCATCGGGAGTTTCTTGTAAGCGTAGTACCCCCATGGGGTGGCAGTCGTTGTGAGCAGCTGGCTGTCCTCATCCAGTTCTGCGTTGAAGTATCCCTTCAGCAGATCGATTTTGCTGAAGACCTCCGCCTGACTGAGTCTGTTATACAGCAAATCCTGGATGTTTGGCAGCGGGTACAGCACTGGATCGATGTCCTTGTTGAGCGGACTCAAATCGCTTGTTATCCTGACTGATCCGGGGTCGTCTGGTTTCTCCACGACCACCATGCCGTGTACTCGATCGGCATGCTCAACTCGCTCCCAGATGCCTTGGCGTTCCATCAGCTCGACGGCTTCTTTGGCTCTCTCCTCAAATCGCACTGGGATCGATCTCACAGGCTGTCTGGGTGGCGTCTTTGCGCCTGGTTTGAGCCGAATCCGGTGTTTGAAATCTGGGTAGGTGCCGACCTCCTTTTTCGTCAGGTTAGACAACTCCTCCAGCAGTGGCAGCAGTCCGGCAGTCCTCCAGGTCTCCAGCGCGTCTGGCTGCGAATGTTGAAGCGTACTGGACGTCTGCTGTTCCCTCCTCACTCGACTGGCTGCTCCCGAATCAGGTTTCTGCACAGTTGCGCATCTGGGGTCCTCCTTGATAGTGGTGCTATTCGAATCCACATCGATATGCACTCCTCCCAGTGCACGCAGCGCATCCATGCCCAGTGTATTGTTGCATGTGTTGTTAAACACATACACTGGCACTGTCACTGACCGTCCTTGTAACGATAACTGCGCCCTGAATTGCCCTCGGGTAGCGATAGTAGAGTTGTCGAAATTCGCGAGTCTCCTGGCTGGCTTGACTGCGGTCCGTCCAAAGCACTTACGCCACTCGGATTCCGTGATTCCAGTAACGTCTGAGCCGGTGTCCACCAACATCCTCAGCGCACGACCCTTCTGGTCCTTATCCGGTGTGATCAGCACCTGACAGTGTACTGGTTGTTGTAGACCACGAATGTAGGCTCCTCTGCCATTGGTGATGTCCCTCACTCGAATGGCCCGGTTTTTGTTGCTGGATCCTCCTGACCGGCACGTCTTAGCGAAGTGGCCCACTTTTTTGCATTTGTGGCACTCCTGTCCCTTCGCTTGGCACGATTCGGCGTTAGCTCTGTGGCCATGTCTGCCACAAGCTGTGCAGGCATCGGCTGCACTCGACTTCCTCCCGGCAGATGGGTTGGAATTCCCTCTGGGCGCGGCGGCGGGCTGGTAGGGGCGTCCTTTGCCTCCTCTCTGTCCTCTCCATCCTCCACGCTGATTCCTTCCCTGACTGGCCGCACCGATCTGCGCAGGTCGACTTCCTGTCAATTTGGCAGCATCCTGGCGCGCCGTCTCATCTGCTTGCGCGACCTCCGCGAATCTCTCCAGGTTGACATCCCTCTGGCTTAGCAACTTCTCCTGCGTATCCCGGCAACTCAGTCCTTTGACCAACTGAATGGCCAACAGGTATTCTGTCAGGTCTCCTTCCGTGATGACACCGTCCGTGACTGGGAAGCTGCATTGTTGTATCAGCAGGCGTAGCTCCCGCAGATAGTCAGCAACTGGTTCACCGGAATGTTGAGTCCTCTGCAGGAAATCGAAGTGAGCCCTCACTGCATTGGTTGGGCGGTAGAAAATCCTCCTCGCCGCTCCCAGGAACTCCATGTAGGTAGTCTGGTTGTTAGCGAATTCCCTCTGGCTGGAGAATTGCGAGAGTGCGGCGGCTCCAATGTAGGACGTCAGAAACTTCCGTTTTTCCTGATCACTGAGTTTGCCGTCGGCCGGTCGGGTTTCATCGATTCCTTCGAGGAAATCGGTGAACAGTCGTTCCCACAACGGCCATGTCAGTACTGGCGACTCTCCTGGATGGTGCCAGTATCGGTCCGGTGGTGGCAGGTGTAGTTTGCTAGGTCCGGGTTGTGCCATCGGTAGTTAGTGACTGGGCACTTGGTCCAGCCTGGAGATGCGCGATTCCTCCTCCGGGGTGCACGATTCCGCCTCCGAGATGCGCGGGTCCGTTTGAGTCGACAAGGCGGCGTGATTATTCACCGCTGCGGTTGGTCCGTTTGAGTCGACTATGCGGTGTTGTTTATCACCGCGGCGATGCACGAGTCGAGTCGTTGCGTTCCTTTTGAGTCGACAATGCGGTGTTGTTTATCACCGCCGCTATGCTCGAGTCCTTCCGTGAGAGACACGGTCCCTTTCTGGTGCGAGTCCGTTAGTTTGTCGATGCGGTTCCGGATGATCGAAAAACAGCGCTGTAGTTTTGTCGATGCGGTGCCGGAGCAGGTGGTCCCTCATCAACGAGCGAGACGCCCCCGATTATCCGTCGTCAACGAACCAGGCGTCCCCGATTCAACGCACGAGATGTCCGGCAGGCTCCCCCGTCAATGAACGCAACACACGTCACTCGGCCTCCGCTGCACACGACACACACGGCGCTCCCCGTCCGGAGCAAACGACACGCACGCACGTCCGTCCTCAATGGAAAGAAGGTTGTTTAGCAAACAGACTCACTGAGCGCAGCAGCCGGTGAATCTTCTTTGTTGTTGGCGGTGGCTGTCCAGCTGGGTGTCGAATTGCACATCGGTCGCCACTAATCTGTCTCCTGCGTTGGTCGTCTTATCTTCCTCTGCCGTTCCTATCGCGCTGTCGCTCACGGTGTCGCAGCCGATGCAGCAGTAGTAGATGCTTGCCAACACAACCGAACAGTCTTTACTTGCCAGCCACACTAAAATACTGGCTAATAGACACGCGCACAAAGTAGAGAGAAAACTGGCCGAACCGCAAGGCAGGTGCGCCGAGAGAAGAAGTGTGTGATTTAAACACTGCACCAGGCCTTGCCGCTCAACACGCTAGACACACGGCCAGACACACACACCGCTGCACTAGGGTGTATGTCTGGGCAAACGCGATCAATAGTTGGCTCCGCGGCCAAACCAGACAAATTATCACAGCAGCGCGCCGACCTACGTATGCACGTACTAGACAAGACTTGGATATGCACACATGCAGACATGCTGAACATATCACGTGACAAGATCTACAGCTTCCATGCATCGCCATCGTCCTACGTCTTCCGGCGCCAACACTAGATGTCTGAGAGTGAAGCAGTCGAATTTGACCGTTTTTGCCACTTATTCCGGAGTAGTTTTCAGGCCATAGTTCACTTCGCGGTTGACAGATTTAGCTGGTTCATGCACGAAAACACTCCTAATTGAACGCAGAATGCTAATAACACAACCTGGGCGCTCGGCAATCCAAGTAATCCACTGTAGGACCTCCAGTATCAGCATTACCCGACTATCGGGAAAAAGTATGTCAGAAAGAAGATCGATTTTCTCGCTAACGAAAAACAAATTTGCATATCTGCTGAATACGATTTTTAGTGCGCATCAAGACCTTTCATTTGGTGTATTACATGCCCTTGTAGCATATCGGCAATATGGTGTTCATTTTCGATTTTTCTTTTTTGTACAATTTGAGAGCTGGATTTTTGACAGTTTTTGGTCTGTTTCTTGCGCAAAAATGATCGCATTGAGTCCGTTCTGCTATCAAATGAATCGGCACGGTCCGCTGCGTCTTTTACTGGATAGCTTATTTGGATTGGCCCACGCATTTTATAGTTATAGTGCAAAATCATCTGAAATTCATGACAAATCTGCCTTTTAAATCAAGTAAGTGCATCCAACTGGACTTACGGTAGTATATGATACTATAACTATAAAATGCGTGGACCAATCCAAATAAGTTATCCATCAAAAGACGCAGCGGACCGTGCCGATTCATTTAATAGCAGAACGGACTCGATGCCATCATGTTTGCTCAAGAAACAGATAAAAAACCATCAAAAATCCAGCTCTCATATTGTACAAAAAACACAAATCGAAAATGAACACCATATTGCCGATATGCATGTAATGCACCAAATGAAAGGTCTTGATGTGCTCTAAAAATCGTATTCAGCAGATATGCAAATTTGTTTTTCGTTGGCGAGAAAATCGATCTTCTTTCGGACATACTTTTTCCCGATAGTTGGGTAATGCTGATACTGGAGGTCCTACAGTGGATTGCTTGGATTGCCGAGCGCCCCGGTTGTATTACTATGGCCTGAAAACTACTCAGGAATAAGTGGCAAAAACGGCCAAATTCGACTGCTTCACTCTCAGACATCTAGTGTTGGCGCCGGAAGGCGTAGAACGATGGCGATGCATGAAAACTGTAGATCTCGTCACGCTGCGTCGTTTGACGGTTGGCGCATTGACCTACGATCAAAAATGCAAAAATGGCAATGTTTCCCGTTTAGGTAGAAAATCAAATAATAGAGCCGAGTCACGAAAATTTGAATTTCGCGCGCAGACATTGTTGCATGACGGCGCTGTGTAGCTCATTTGAAAGCCAACGCAAAGGCCTATCCAACGGTGGGTAACACGCCCGGATCGGTTAAGGCACACCGTTGGTACATGCGCTGAGCTTGATGGCGCCCATAATATTTTGAGATTTGCTGCGGTTGGACCCCCCCCTGGCGTGGACCAATCCAAATAAGCTATCCATCAAAAGACGCAGCGGACCGTGGCGATTCATTTGACAGCAGAACGGACTCAATGCGATCATTTTTGCGCAAGAAACAGACCAAAAACTGTCAAAAATCCAGCTCTCAAATCGTACAAAAAAGAAAAATCAAAAATGAACACCATATTGCCGATATGCTACAAGGGCATGTAATGCACGAAATGAAAGGTCTTGATGTGCTCTAAAAATCGAATTCAGCAGATATGCAAATTTGTTTTTCTTTAGCGAGAAAATCGATCTTCTTTCTGACATACTTTTTCCCGATAGTCGGGTAATGCTGATACTGGAGGTCCTACAGTGGATTGCTTGGATTGCCGAGCGCCCAGGTTGTGTTATTAGCATTCTGCGTTCAATTAGGAGTGTTTTCGTGCATGAACCAGCTAAATCTGTCAACCGCGAAGTGAACTATGGCCTGAAAACTACTCCGGAATAAGTGGCAAAAACGGTCAAATTCGACTGCCTCACTCTCAGACATCTAGTGTTGGCGCCGGAAGGCGTAGAACGATGGCGATGCATGGAAGCTGTAGACCTTGTCACGCTGCGTCGTTTGACGGTTGGCGCATTGATCTACGATCAAAATTGCAAAAATGGCAACGTTTCCCGTTTAGGTATAAAATCAAATAATAGAGCCGAGTCGCTAAAATTTGAATTTCGCGCGCAAACATGGTTGCATGACGGCGCTGCTTAGCTCATTTGAAAGCCAACGCAAAGACCTATCGAACGGTGGGTAACACGACCGGATCGGTTAAGGCACACCGTCGGTACGTGCGCTGAGCTTGATGGCGCCCATCATATTTTGAGATTTGTTCCGGTCGGACCCCCCCCTGCTTCCAGCCAAAATCTTGATCAATTTTACAATAAAAGATGTGTGGATCCAGTTTTGTCGGTCAAATTTCACACATTTTTTGTGTCTACAGTTCTGGAGAACTTCGTATCATGATCAAATTTAGCAAATACTTGGACCAACATCAATTATTCACAGTATCTTCGCATCACTGATTCAAAATTCCACGTTATGACTAGTAAAATCGCAGTAAAATAGTAGTAAAATTAGTAGAATTATTAGTAAAAGAAAAATTAGTAAAATCGGAGCTGCCTGATAGTAAAATAAAAATAAAAATTAAATTGACTGGCTGAATTTGTAGTAAATTTAGTAAATAGTAAAATGAAAATCCACTAGTAAAATAACAGTACGCAAGTGCACTTTAAATATTTTGCACACAAACTTTTACTTTGGAATTTGAGCTTTGAAATTACTGCTAAGTTAGCTCTTCCTGCTGCTTGCTTTCTTTCACCTGTGACGCCGACAAATTACTGTTGTTTAGTAATCGGATTTCCCCAATGTGTATGTGTATACACAACACAACAGTCCGACCAATTAGCTTTCGAACTATTTGCGTATGACTTCTTGGCTTAACCAGGACAAAATTATTCAGTTTTTATTCCAGTCATTGCCAGAAAGCGATACTGTTTTTTCGCCTGTTATGACTGTCTTGGGCCCTACATACATTACGTTTGAGGGCACAACAGCCATGCGACTCTAGCTACTGTAGGTACTGCAAAATTACGATCAAATACAGATTATATGGTTTAAATGATTATGATTGAATAATGATTATATCATTCATTATTCTTTGTTCATTTGGCTGTACATATTGTTGTGTAGTCTTATTGATCTGCTCTCTCCCAATACAATTCACTTTTCGGTACCTACATTGTACGTAGCCTCTTAAACAGCCCACAGTTCAGATTTCATAGCATTTTCTCTAAACAGATCAATAGCTCTTTCTGTCCGGCCAAGTGATTGGTTGGACTTTTTGTTCCGACCACCTTACGTTGGTGTTGATAAAGTTAAGAAGTTAAATGCCGTCTTGCTTTATCTCCTTCAAAGGGCACAACAAGGTCCGACAGCGACAAGTACTGACGTAAGGTGCTGTCAAAGTGCAACGCAAATTCACGTGAGTCGCAGATGTGTGGTGGGGCTTTAGCTAATTACCACATGTTAAGGCACATGAAGAAGATGGGACAGGATCGATTTGCCTTAATAACTTAGTAAAAATTTCAATGTTTCTGGCATTAACTACTTCAGCTGGGAGGGAGTTCCACGTATTGATAATCCTAATAGAAAAGAAATTTAAGCCTACGCATAGTCTTGTGGGCAGGTATTGGAAAAGTACCTAATATCAGGTATCAGGTATCAGGTACAGGTATTTCAAAAATACCCAATCAGGTATCAGGTATAGGTAGGTATTCACAAAAATACAGGTATCAGGTATTTGTCCATAAAAAGTTAAAATCCGGATTTTCGCCATAAAAACCCCCAGACTACCAATTTAGTCTCAAAAGTCAGCTAAAATCAGATTAGTCCAGTCATTTTATGATTTTTTCGTTACGGAACTGAACAAAGTGCTAAAAACCCACTCTCAAAACATCACAGGGGTGTGGAATCGCTTTGCACATCCATCTCTGCTGGTTTATCTTTGCTACTATACTTAGAGTATGCAATAAACCTTTATTATGGCATCTCATAATTTACCCATAGAGTGTGTCCCTATTTGTCTTCGCCTCTCTCTTCGGGGGTCTCAGGTATTGGGATTGGTTTATAAAACACCTAATCCGTAGAATAGTCTGAGAACGAATTCGGCAACCCATTCTCCACACACACCAACTGTTGGTGCTGCTTGTAGGCCGCATAGATGGCTTGTATACCTGTGTTTATAACTTAAACACACACAGTATAGACAGTTAAAAACGGGGACTTACGACCAGCTTTATAGCAACGAATTGATGTATCTCAGTTCTGCAGGAAAAACAACTGCATGCATACAGGCAAACAATCAACAGCTGAAGAAAAGTTGGAAAATATAGCTTCAGAACGCATTTAGAAAGCGATAAAATTACTACAGTTTTGCAGTCGTAAAAGGCCTAATTTTGCTGTTCTAAGAGGCTCAACCAGGGCGAGAAAATTTTTGAACCATTTTGCTTCAATTAGCTTGCATTAGCATTTATACTTTTGCAGTTTGTATATGCATATATGTAAATACTACCTGAAAAACAGCCCAATATAATTTCGCACTCTACTCTAGTTATTAGCTCCAATTTTGCCGCAGCTCATAAACTGAAGGTAAACAGGCCGAAATTCCGAACTAAACGCAAGCAAAAGGTACGGATTTGCATTGATAAACAGGCTCGAAACAGCAGTGTATAGAGTTTCGACAAGGTCGTTAAGGAATATGTGGATGGAAAAGGAAAATACACACAGCCAATAGATTAGCAGCACAATATAACAGGCGCTCAGAAAAATGCAGATAATCAGAAATCGCACTTCCACGCCAAACGTTGCCTTCGCTTCTTGGTCTGTCAGAGTTTTGCTGAGTGAAAACGCCTAGAATAAATAGTCGATAAATAGTCAACAGTAGTGTGGGTTTGTATATCCAATCATACATACACAGATTTGTACAAATGTTTCGAATATACAGGGTGTGCCAAAAAAAAAACAACCCAGCAGTTTTTTTGCTATAGCAACCGCAAATCGCAACCGATTTGAATGAATCTTTTTTAAATAAAAGATAAATAAATTCTTGAAAGACCGATGAATCGCTTATTAAAATAGCCTGCTTAGTTCCTGAGATATTTGCCCTCAAAGTCAAAACAGAGATTTTGGCAGTGAACAAGAGTGATAAACACAACCCAGCAGATTTTTTACTTTTGCAACCATGAATCTTAACCGATTTGAATGAATTCTTTTTTGAATAAAAGACTGATAAATTCTTCAAAGACTGGTGCAATTTTTATTGAGATTCACTGCTTAGTTTTTGAGATATTTGCCCTCAAAGTCGAAACAGATTTTGGCAAAGAACAAGAGCGATTCCGTTGCACTTCATAATAAAGCAGATTCCTAGTGCTGGGGGTAATAACACTTTACTGTTGAAGTGAACCGAGTTTATGTGTCACCAGTAAAGCCTCCAATAGCCCTCAGCAGTAGCAGGAATCCGTTTTATTACGAAGTGCAGCGGAAAAAGAAAACTTCCCTCTTGTTCACTGCCAAAATCACAATTTTGATTTTGAGAGTGAATATCTCAGGAACTAAGCAGAGCACATTAATAAACGTTACATCAATCTTTCAAGAATTTATTTATCTTTCATTTAAAAAAGGATTCATTCAAATCGGTTGAGATTTGCGGTTGCTACAGCGAAAAATCTGCTGGGTTGTTTTTTTTTTGGCACACCCTGTACATATAGGTACACCAACGGAATACTGATGCAATACTTGATATACATACATTACAAACAGACTTGATATACAGGCACAGGGAACAGTAGTAATAATTGAGCCAAAAATCTTTTCATTCGGTTGAGAATTGACGGAATGGCGACCATTTGAAATTATTTGGAAAACTCGAAAAAAGGCCAGGCGGTCTTTTTTTGGCCAACACTGTACGCATGTAAGCTAAACCTGGGGAATCTACCGGAAACCCTGTTTGTCTAAATCGTTTACGGTTTTCAACTCGAATTTATTGGGTAGATACGGTAGCATGGCAATTTACGGTCCGACCGGGATGAAATTAAATCCTAACTGACGCGACGACGATGCCGTCTGGTAGGTCATACAAGACCACTTGCCCCTTTTGGTAGGGCGGCTGATCTGTTTAACTTAACCTCAATCTTAGGTCTATAGCTAAGCTAGAGCATGCTTTTAAATTAAATCCTGATTCTAGACCTGAGCCTAAAACTAAATCTAAATCAGTAATTGCAGTGTGGGGCGGTACTGACGACGGTATAGCATATATTTTCGCAGGTTAGTCAACAACGGTGGATTTATGTAGAAATTTACCTTGAAAACGGTTGCAGTGTGAATTGCAATCAGACACGGTGCCAAGACGCCAGCCTCTATTACCAAATCCACCAGCCATATGAGTTGGTTGTACTGAAAGATCAGAACACATACAGTAGTATTTCAGCTCGGCATCATTTTGCTTTTACCTCCTCATCCACAAAAACAGCCTTCATGGTGGCATTGTCAAATTGGCTGCGCCCTGCGGGACTGACAACGGCAATAGAGAAAGGAATTCCCAGGGCTAACCACTGGAAAGCCACAGCTCGAATTATTATGGGTTTCTTCCACATCTGAAGTTACTGCTTTGTAATGAATAACATCAGTGAGTTGCAGCCTAACAAGTTCTACGGTTGGTTGGTTGGTTGGTTGGTTGGTTGGTTGGTCGGTCGGTCGGTCGGTCGGTCGGTCGGTCGGTCGGTCGGTCGGTCGGTCGGTCGGTCGGTCGGTCGGTCGGTCGGTCGGTCGGTCGGTCGGTCGGTCGGTCGGTCGGTCGGTCGGTCGGTCGGTCGGTCGGTCGGTCGGTCGGTCGGTCGGTCGGTCGGTCGCTCGGTCGGTCGGTCGGTCGGTCGGTCGGTCGGTCGGTCGGTCGGTCGGTCGGTCGGTCGGTCGGTCGGTCGGTCGGTCGGTCGGTCGGTCGGTCGGCTGTCTGCCCAGTCCGTCCGTCCGTCCGTCCGTCCGTCCGTCCGTCCGTCCGTCCGTCCGTCCGTCCGTCCGTCCGTCCGTCCGTCCGTCCGTCCGTCCATCCGTCCGTCCGTCCGTCCGTCCGTCCGTCCGTCCGTCCATCAGTCCGTCCGTCCGTCCATCCGTCCGTCCGTCCGTCCGTCCGTCCGTCCGTCCGTCCGTCCGTCCGTCCGTCCGTCCGTCTGTCTGTCTGTCTGTCTGTCTGTCTGTACTTTAAAATATATTAGAGGCACTGACCAACTTGAATTGAACCGGGTAGGCGATTGCAGTGTACCGATTTACACTCAGCGTCAATACACCAAGCACTTGAGCATAGTAGAAACTCCAATGGCCCCAATAGACATAAGTTGCAATTGCCTATAAACTGTTATAAAAGCAAACTGTTTTAAGACCTGCTGAGTGATGTACATACCACACTGTTGACAACTTGGTCTTTTACCAAAACCATAAAAACGTTAACAAATAAGTGAAACATGTAGGCAACGTCAGCAATGCCAGCCGAGACAAAGAGCGTAAAGAAACTTGACTTAAGGATGTGTCGTTTTTTAACGGCCACATACAAAACTGTAATGTACAGCAGCATGCTGAACATGGCCCAACCATGGATTAGTCGGCTCACCCAACAGATAACTCCGCATTGCTCCATGGCTTACAGTCGTTAAGACAAAATTCGCTTAGAGACAGGACAACTACAGTTATGTAGAGGTAAATGCTATGCGAAAGCCCTAATCAGTGGTGCCCAATTGCTATGTGCCATTAGCAGTAAAGCTGGAGCATACACACGGAGCGGTCTGTTGTTGGCCGAATGGTTAGAGTGTCCACGTCACGGCCGGGTCAAAGACTGAAAAATGGTACTTTCTGCCTTATGCGCCATTCTTGACTTTACTTTTTTAATACACACAAACACATTACATACATTGCGACTGACACACACACAGTTACGTTACATAAAGATTGTTGAAGCTGATTATTTGAAAAACACTTACCAACAAGTTTAGTTCTACAGAGAAAAGCGTAAGCTACTGTAGGTTTAACTAGAGATGTAAAAAATTATTTTAATTGTAATTGAAATTCGCTTAATGGGCCTGTTTTCAATTTCAATTACATTAATTTAATTTAATTGAAGTTTATAAGATGGCTCATAATATAATTGTAATTTAACGAAATTTCAATTAATTTTCTATTATTTTATTTCCAGTGCTAACTCTAAGGAAATGCGTAAATTTGCTCAGAAAATTGGGGGGGGGGCGGAAAAATCGTCTCTTAGGGGGACTCCCCATCCAGGGGTCTGGCCTAAGTCGGGTGGGGGGGGGGCAGACCCCCCTGTTCCATGTATGACTGTCCAGGATGTTTAGACCTTTTACAGTCAGGCACTTATAAGCATATATACCATATAAAGTAAGGTGCCGGTACCATAAATGGTACCCCCACGTTTGGGGCCTGTGGTGGTACCATATCTCCTTAAGGATCACTAAAAGTGTCCGCCAGAGTGTCCGGGCGGACACTCGTTTGTCCGGCCGGACACGCGTGTCCGGCCGGACACCAAAATTTCGTCAAATTTTCCAGTTTGTCTCGGACATTTCAGCAAGGTGTCCGAACAACTGTGAATGTGTCCGGATCATGAGGAAAGTGTCCAAACAACTGTGAATGTGTCCGGATCATGAGGAAAGTGTCCAAACAACTGTGAATGTACTCACATCATATGCTTCTGAGCCGGAAATGTAATGTACTGTAAATTGCCCTCTGCTCTTTAAGGACTCTGTAATACCTGCACTGTAGGGTTCTGCAAACTGTGGGACCACCGCCACTAACGTTTTATTTTCGTCACCAGCTGTTTGCTGTGCAGTTGTTGGGGTGTTTCTTTTTCATAGACTAGAGTTAGCTTGTACAGTTTGCTTGAGAGCCAGTTTCGTGCTCATTGTCTTAGCAACATTTTACGTATGGTGTCACCAGTTCTGTCTTGGCCATCAGCTTCTGCAGTTTTGACCGACCAGCTAACTATTGAGGACAAACCACTGAGTGCAAGTATTCAGTCCGGACTTGTGGCTCCAACAGTTCTGTCCAGGTTGTCAGCTTCTGTGGTTTTGTCCGGCCTATCTCTCTAGGACAAACCTATGAGTGCAAGTTTTCAGTCTGGACTTGTGGCTCCAACAGTTCTGTCCAGGTTGTCAGCTTCTGTGGTTTTGTCCGGCCTATCTCTCTAGGACAAACCTATGAGTGCAAGTTTTCAGTCTGGACTTGTGGCTCCAACAGTTCTGTCCAGGTTGTCAGCTCCTGTGGCTTTGTCCGGCCACCTATCTCTCCAGGACAAATCTCTGAGTGCAAGTGTTCAGTCTGGACTTGTGGCTCCAACAGTTCTGTCCAGGTTGTCAGTTCCTGTGGTTTTGTCCGGCCACCTATCTCTCCAGGACAAATCTCTGAGTGCAAGTGTTCAGTCTGGACTTGTGGCTCCAACAGTTCTGTCCAGGTTGTCAGTTCCTGTGGTTTTGTCCGGCCACCTATCTCTCCAGGACAAATCTCTGAGTGCAAGTGTTCAGTCTGGACTTGTGGCTCCAACAGTTCTGTCCAGGTTGTCAGCTCCTGTGGTTTTGTCCGGCCACCTATCTCTCCAGGACAAATCTCTGAGTGCAAGTGTTCAGTCTGGACTTGTGGCTCCAACAGTTCTGTCCAGGTTGTCAGTTCCTGTGGTTTTGTCCGGCCACCTATCTCTCCAGGACAAACCTCTGAGTGCAAGATTCACAGAGCGCCAAATCCAAATCGACAAAAAATCATCATATAACTGACTGACATGCGTTTGATTGGTCTGGTCTCTTAGTGATGTTTCCTATGCTACAGTCATTCATGTGTATAATCCAGGTCCTTTCACAGTTGCTTGAATGCTTTTGCTTACTGTCTGACAGTTAGCTACATAGTAGTTCGGACGCTTTCATAGTTGCCTGGACATTTTCTTCTTACTGTCTGGACACTGTTATACAATGCTTGGGACAGTTTACCAGTGTCCGAAGCAAGCCAAAAAGATTTGACGAAATTTTTGTGTCCGGTCATACAAAGGAGTGTCCGCCCCGACATATCGTTTTGTTCCTCACCGGTGACGAATATGAACCCTAAGCAGTTAATTCCCACACTGTTTATGTTATTTATGTCACAATTACATCTGGCATGATGCCTTTTTAAAAATTATCTTTAGGTGGTTTTAACGTTCCTTGTCCAGTTACTGGAATGTTGTGTACTCAATGCACACATTCTGGACAATGTTACGCGTACTCAAGCAAAAATGAGCGCTCGCTAAATCTGTCCGCGGCAGGTCTAAAATGTGTCCGTTTTTTGGTCCGCGGCAGTCAAAAAAATTGTCCGAATGTGTGTCCGGCTGTCCAGGACACAAGAATTTTTGAATGTCCGGCCGGACACGCGTGTCCGGCCGGACAAATGAGTGTCCGCCCGGACAAAACTTTTAGTTAGCCACCGGTGGCTAATATGAACCTTAAGGAGATATATGGTGTCAGTGCCATAAACGGCGTTAAGTGCCTGACTGTATTATTAGTTGCTAGCCCCAATTTTGCCGTAAGTCATAAGTCGAACGTAAACCGGTCGAAATTCCGAACTAAACGCTAGTAACAGGTATGGATTAGCATTGATGAAGAGACTCGATACAATACTATGGAGAGTGTTGACGATGTTGTTCAGGAATATGTGGGGGAAGAAAAAGCCACACAGCCAATAAACCACCAGCACAGTATAGCACGCACTCAAAAAGATACAGATAATCAGAAATCGCACTTCTGTGCGAAACGTCGCCTTCGATGCTTGGTTGGTCAGCGTTTTGCGCCATGAAAATGCCTAAAATGGAGCTCATGAAGTGGTAGACACCAGACTGAAGCTACCATAAAACTGTTAGGGAGTAAAAATGCACGCTGCAATAGTAGCGCCCTAGTAGTAATAGTGGTCAAACTGAAAGCCGTAGTAATAAAATGGTTTGACTGACTACAATACGACACAGTAGATGTTGCTCTGCTGTTGTACTCAAGTCAAACAGAAATTTGCAACTTGTTTTCTAATTTGTAATTTGTAACTTGTAACAAAATAAAATTTTGGCACTCCAACAACACTACAGAATTGCACCTTCAAAACTGTTGCACTGTGAATTCCAATTAAACATGGTGCTAATATACCAGCCTCCAATGTCAACGCCACCTGCCATATGATTCGGCTGTACTGAAAATTCAGCAAACGTACATAAATCATTCAGTAGTAGAGTATACTGGTTCAGTTACACACCTCCTCATCAACGAAAACAAACTTCATGGTGACATTGTCAAATTTACTGCGACCTGCTGGACTGAGAATGACAAGAGTGGAAGGGATTCCGAGAGCCAACCACTGGAAAGCTATTGCACGAACTATTCTCGGTTTCTTCCACATCTGAAGTTACTGCCTTTTAAAGAACAGCATCAGTGACTGTCTGTCTGTCCGTCTGTCCATCCATCCATCCATCTGTCCGTCCATCTGTCCATCCGTCCATCCATCCATCTGTCCATCCGTCCATCCATCCATCCTTCCATCCATCTGTCCGTCTGTCCGTCTGTCTGTCTGTCCATCCATCCGTCCGTCCGTCTGTCTGTCCATCCATCCATCCATCTGTCCGTCTGTCTGTCTGTCCGTCCATCCCTCAGTGCGTCCGTCCCTCCGTCCGTCCATCCGTCTGTCCATCCATCCATCCATCTGTCTGTCCGTCTGTCCATCCGTCTGTCTGTCCGTCCATCTGTCTGTCCGTCCATCCATCTGTCTGTCCATCCGTCCTTCTGTCCATCCGTCCATCCGTCCGTCCGTCTGTCCGTCTGTCCATCCATCCGTCCGTCTGTCCGTCCATCCGTCCTTCCATCCATCTGTCCATCTGTCCATCTGTCCATCCATCCGTCCGTCCGTCCATCCGTCCGTCTGTCCATCTGTCCATCCATCCCTCAGTGCGTCCGTCCCTCCATCCGTCTGTCCGTCCATCTGTCCATCCATCCATCCATCCGTCTGTCCGTCCGTCCATCTGTCCGTCCGTCCATCCATCTGTCCATCTGTCTGTCTGTCCGTCCGTCTGTCTGTCCGTCCATCCATCTGTCCGTCCATCCGTCTGTCTGTCCGTCTGTCCATCCATCCATCCATCCATCCATCCATCCGTCCGTCCGTCCATCCGTCTGTCCATCCGTCCATCTGTCCCTCCATCTGTCTGTCCATCCCTCTGTCCGTCCATCTGTCCCTCTGTCCATCCATCCCATCCGTCCTTCCGTCTGTCCATCCATCCATCCCTCAGTGCGTCAGTCCATCCGTCCCTCAGTGCGTCTGTCCCTCCATCTCTCAGTGCGTCCGTCCCTCCATCCCTCAGTGCGTCTGTCCCTCAGTCCGTCCGTCCATCCGTCCATCCATCTGTCCATCTGTCTGTCTGTCCGTCCATCTGTCTGTCCATCCGTCTGTCTGTCTGTCCGTCCGTCCGTCCATCCGTCTGTCCGTCTGTCCGTCCGTCCGTCCGTCCGTCCATCCATCCGTCCGTCCGTCTGTCCGTCCGTCCGTCTGTCCATCCATCCATCTGTCCGTCGGTCCATCTGTCCGTCCGTCCATCTGTCTGTCCATCCATCCATCCATCTGTCCATCCGTCTGTCCATCCATCCATCCGTCCGTCTGTCTGTCTGTCTGTCCCTCTGTCCGTCCATCTGTCCCTCTGTCTGTCTGTCCCATCCGTCCTTCCATCTGTCCATCCATCCCTCCATCCCTCAGTGCGTCCATCCCTCTGTCCCTCAGTCCGTCTGTCCATCTGTCCATCTGTCTGTCCGTCTGTCTGTCCGTCCGTCCATCTGTCTGTCCATCTGTCTGTCTGTCCGTCCATCCGTCCATCCGTCCATCCATCCATCCGTCCATCCGTCTGTCCGTCCGTCCATCCATCCATCTGTCCGTCCGTCCATCCATCCGTCTGTCCGTCCGTCCATCTGTCCGTCCGTCTGTCCGTCCATCTGTCTGTCCGTCGTTCCATCCATCTGTCTGTCTGTCTGTCCGTCCATCCATCCGTCCATCCATCCATCCATCTGTCCGTCCATCTGTCCGTCTGTCCATCCATCCGTCCATCTGTCCATCCATCTGTCTGTGTGTCATATGTAACTTTAAAATATAATAGAGGCACTGACCAACTTGAATTGAGTAGGATAGGCGACTGCAGTGTAGCGATTTATACTCAGCATCAGTACACCAAGCACTTGAGCATAGTAAATGCTCCAATGTCCAAAAGAGGCATAGGTTGCAACTACCTATAAATGTAAACTCTTTTGCAAGACAAACTGATCAGTCATACCTACCATGGCCATAACATGGGCAGTTGTACACCTAGTCCATTGATATATGTTTTGTTTGTTTGTTCATTTGTTGGTTCATTGGTTCGTTTGTTCATTCATTCGTTTGTTCATTCATTCGTTCGTTCATTCGTTTGTTCGTTCGTTCATTTGTTCGTTCGTTTGTTCGTTCATTCATTCGTTCTTTTGTTTGTTCATTCATTCATTCATTCGTTCGTTCGTTCATTCGTTCGTTTGTTCGTTTGTTCGTTCATTCGTTCGTTTGTTTGTTTGTTCGTTCGTTCATTCGTTCGTTTGTTCGTTCATTCGTTCATTTGTTCATTCTTTCGTTCGTTCATTCATTTGTTCGTTTATTTGTTTGTTTGTTCATTCAGTTGTTTGTTCATTCATTTGTTTGTTTGTTTGTGCACCACTGCCCTTTTGGACAGCTCATGGACGGAACACACCTTATCCCATTCAGGGCGGTTCAATGAGATAGCCTGTCTGTGCCTACAAGCAAATAACCTTCCACCTTTCCGTTCCAGTTCGGTGTTTCCTATTTACCTACTTTCCATCACCGGGAAGCAGGCACATGCGAGATGGCTTTTGCATAATTTCTCCATGCAGCATAATTATGACATATTTTTTGTAAAATATTGTGTTTCCCTGCTAGCTCTCTAACCAATGGTACAAATCAAACCGCGAATAGATCAAACGAGTCATCTTTCTTGCATAATTATACGACATACTTGACTGTTTCATTTCGCTCTGCACCTTTTGAATTTTTTTAGTAATTAGAAAAAATTGAGCTCAAAGTTTCAAAAGGTTGCAAAAATATACAGACTCACACTACTTACCCGATTGTTAGCAATGTGCTCCTTCATCAAAGCCATAGAACGGTCGAAAAGTAGGTGAAATTGTTTAAATAGTTTTGCAAATTTCTTTGAAGGGCAAGTCCTTGTATACCATATAGATATGTATCTGTAATCCAGAAAATAGGCTGACCAAATCAGCTATATTCTGGACCACCTTTAACTTTCAGCTCAGACTTAGTGATACTAAGAGCAACATTGAACACAACAAATAAACAGTGTCTCTCTCCAGCATTAAAACCAACCATTCACTCTGCAATAGCATCAAGTGTCTGGAGGGTCAAATGCCTTTGAGATCCAACTGCATTCAGGTTTCGCCCTTTAACTTTGGACCTGAACACAGTCTCAGTAGCTGGGCTCTTCAGCAAAGTGCTACCAAGTAAAGCTGAAATTGGACAACACAAGACTCCACTCAAGTCATTGAGCTGCAGGATGAATAACAGAAACCGTTGCAGTCTCTAAAATCTAGCTGTAACTGGATTCCGCCCTTTTCAGGGAGTTTCATCAATACTGCCAGCCTTGACTAACCAAACAAACAACATACAGAGGACATCGAGGTCCTACCTTGCTTGCAGACATGCTGGCGCCACAACTGTCTGACAAAACAGCACACAGAATGACTGAACAGTTCTGAACATCTCTTTTATATCAAATTCATGGCAGCAATTAATGGCTCAGGTCAATCCTTTAATCCCTGTGCTCTGTGTTATGAATAGTATTGCCCAAGGTAATCATTGTAAATCTTGGATTAACGTCCTACTTTATGGCTGTTTTTATGGCTCGTTTTGGTTACCTCTTCCCTTGCCTGATTGACACATTGTGTGAAATGTTGTTTACCTATCCTGTTGTTCTGCTTTTGTAAAGTACCCAGCAATCTGGGAACATCAAAAGCGCAAAACATCTTAGAAGCATTCTTCAATTGCCTGGCAAAACCAGACATTGTGAACCACCCAACATGGTTGGGAAAATTAAATACACAAAAGACATGAGCAAAAACAGATCAAGCATTGTAAACCACCCAACAAAGTTGGGAAATTGTAAACCACCCAACAGAGTTGGGAAATTGTAAACCACCCAACAGAGTTGGGAAACATAAATGCACAAAAGAAATGAGCACCAATAATATACATACCAGAGAGTCTTCCCTCTGTATTGTTTATGTGCTAATTAGGTAAATATCCAGTGTATATATTTGATTACTTCTTGTTTTGTACCAATTCCAAATTTTGTAATCAAAGCTTGATATCTTTCAGTAAATTTTATAAATTGAGTAATCAATTCTTCTTTATGGAAACCATTACTTTTGAAATCCTTGTACAATCTGTGAACTCTATCTGTGAAAATATTCTGATCATTGGTAATCCTTCCAAATCTTATTATTTGTGTATAAAAAACTTTTAACCCAATATTTCTATGAGTGTTACTGTCTGCAACTGTGTATTTTATAACCTTGAAGTTGAAGTCATCTGTTTTGTCATATACACCTGTCTGCATTTGTTGATTCTGAATATTAATCTGTATATCCAAGAAGTTGCAGCGTAATCTATCTTTTGATGCTATTTCCAACTTTAGTGATTGTGGGTAAATTCGTTCAGCTATGGCAGAAAAATCTGGAGCATTAATACTCAGTATATCATCTACATATCTCATAGTAAATTTACATTTTCTAGCTACTTGTAAATTTTCTTTTTTGTTTAAAAATTTATATTCCAAAACACTTAGTGTCAGATTTGCTAAATAGGGTGATATTGCACCTCCCATAGGGCACCCACATACCTGTTTAAAGACTAGGTCTGCAAATTTTACGTATGTTTCATCTATAACGTACCTTATACATTCTTTTAACTCTGGACTTCTAAGAACAATGTAACCTTTCAGCGATCTCTGATCTGTATAGAATGTTTTATATTTTGAAATTGCTAAAGCACCTTTCCCACTATTTCTAAAGCATAAGTCAATAAGAAAAAATATTTGCTCTTTTATTGTGTTGTGTGTCAAACTTGTAAACAAATTTGCAAAGTCATGCGTTTGCAGATCATAAAACTTTTCTGTGTTTTTGAATGTGTTAATTTTACCTATTGCTTCTAAGCTACTTCCAATAGCCCATTGTACTCTAACCCCAGTTCTACTTTGTACAATACTACAATATCTAAAAAAGTGCCATTCAAAGTGTTTCAAAGCTTTTTGCATTAAAATAGACAAATCTTTGTTTGAAGATTGTCTGGCACCTGCAATATATCTAAATTTGTAAGGATTTTTGTGTAATTTTGGTGTAGCAAACAGTATTGGAATAGTTTTATCTTTTTCATCCACTGTCACTCCATAATTATTTGCTACAGAAATATGTTTGTTTATAATCATTTCTTGTGTGACTTGTATAAGTTTATAAATGTTGTTACCTTTAACAATTTGTTCTGTAACTGGCACCTTTGCTGTATCAATGCCTAATTCTTTGCACATTATCTGAAAATAATATTTTTTGCAAATAAGTATGAAATTATTAGGAGCTTTATCAGCTGGAGCTACTATAAACCTATTATGAATGTTGCGTAGCATCAACGCTACATCATTAAGGCTTTCTGCCTTTGATTTAACAAATGTCAAACCTTTGAAAAATGCAATTCTATTTCTGATAATTTGTTCAAATCTTATTCTGTACTCTTGGAAGGCAGTTTTCTCCAATCTATGTTTTTTCGCCATTTTTTCAATAAATAGATCCAACCCCTTAATACTTTCTTGTAACACTTCTTCAAAATCTATGTGTTTCTGCTCTCTATATTTTGCTCCTTTTGCAAAGTTTGATCTTAATACACTTGATTCGATTATATTTAAATCACCTGTAATAATGTGCCCAGCATGTTTGTATGTATAGCTAGAATTGGAGCATTCACAGTTATTTGTTAAAATGGCATTGAGCTTTTGTAAATCAAGATGTTTCAGCTCTTTATTATAATTGCATAATTTTAAGCTAATAGGTGGCAAGTATTTGTATGTAACCATAACCTTGCTACTTTTATCTATATCTGTTGGCAGTAATCTCTTCAGTGATCTGTCTTTGAAGATATTGTGTAGCTTGATTAACTCCATACCCTTGTTAGGAAATCCAACCGAAACAAATTGCAACTTATCTTTTTCTTGCTCTTTTTTGTTGCTCTTAAAATGTCCAGCTAGAAATGCTTGAATAATTAAGTGTACATGGTTTTCTGTGTCTAGAAAGGTACCTCTATAATATTCTTGAATACATTGCCTAATTTCAGTCTTTGTTAGTGTTTGCAGTGTCTTGTAACTGTTTCTTGGATCCTTAATTCCACATGAAGTTTTAATAATTTCTGAAATGTTATCTCTACATTTTCTATTTCTTCTACGTTTCCTACCATGTGTTCTATTCCTTCTTGGGGTATTTATTGTAAAGTATGGTTGTCTAGGAGTATTGAGTGGACTGATACCAGAAGAAATGTTTCCATATCCTTTTATGTTATCATTTAGCCCAAATGGGTAAGCAGTCAATATACGTATCCAAAAGTCTTCCCTTTCCAGTAATTTTGATCTGATGTTATCATGTGATTCTATTTTCTCTATGATTTGTATTTTTGCATCCGTGTGAGAATGGTTATTACCATTGAAATGTTGAACAAGGTATGAATTGTTGATATTCTTGATAATATTCCTTCTGTGTTCAGTATATCTTGTTTTTAGTGCTCTAGTTGTTTGTCCTACATATTGTATGTTACATTTAGAACAAGTAATTAAATATATTACATCTTTTGTGTTACAATGTAAATTTCTTGTTCTTGAGACTGGTATAAACCTTTTGTTTGTGACGTTCCCTCTAAAACTTGTTTCTGTAGTTAATCCTGTACAACACAGACATTTTGCTTTACCGCATGGTTCTGTAGCAAAACCTGTGTCTTGTGTGTATGAAAATTTTTGTGTTTCCAACTCATATCTTAGTTTCTGGTTACTGCTTAGCTGAATTTCATGAGCCCCAATAAACTGTCTATCAAATGTACCTTGAACTGAAGAGGTCTGCTGTCCCCCCTCTCCAGTCAGGATGCTAGCTGTAGCATGACCACCGGCATCTTTTACCAAAACCATAAAAACGTTAACAAATAAGTGAAACATGTATGCAATGTCTGCAATGCCAGCTGAGACAAAGAGCGCAAAGAAACTTGACTTAAGGATGTGTCGCTTTTTAATGGTCACATACAAAACTGTAATGTACAATAGCACGCTAAACATAGCCCAGCCATCGATTAGTCGATTTATCCAACAGACAACTCCGCACTGCTCCATGGGTTAGAAGTCGTCAAGATAAACTTCCTTAGCGGCTAGACAGCTGCATACAGTTTTTATCTAGGTAATTGCTATGCAAAAGCCTTAATCAATTCAGGTCATAATTAGGAAGTTTTCTATGCGCTGTGCAATGAAGGAAGCATCTTGTTTGTTTGTTTTTAATTTGTTCATTGGCTTGTTGGTTTGTTGGTTCGTTCGTTGGTTCGTTCGTTTGCTTGCTTGTTCATTCGTTCGTTCGTTGGTTTGTTTGTTCGTTGGTTTGTTCGTTTGTTGGTTCGTTTGTTCGTTCGTTCGTTCATTCGTTCGTTCGTTCGTTTGTTCATTCGTTCGTTCATTCATTCGTTCGTTCATTCGTTCATTTGTTCATTTGTTCGTTCGTTCGTTTGTTCATTCGTTCGTTCGTTCGTTTGTTCGTTCATTCATTCGTTCATTCGTTCGTTCATTCGTTCGTTCGTTCATTCGTTCATTCATTCATTCGTTCATTCGTTTGTTCATTCGTTCGTTCGTTCGTTCGTTCGTTCGTTCATTCGTTTGTTTGTTTGTTTGTTTGTTTGTTTGTTTGTTTGTTTGTTTGTTTGTTTGTTTGTTTGTTTGTTTGTTTGTTTGTTTGTTCATTCGTTCGTTCGTTTGTTCGTTCGTTCGTTCATTCATTCGTTCGTTTGTTTGTTCGTTCATTCATTCATTGGTTTGTTGGTTCATTGGTTCATTCGT
Organism: Sabatieria punctata; assembly: GCA_030248155.1. Lineage (NCBI taxonomy): Eukaryota > Metazoa > Nematoda > Chromadorea > Araeolaimida > Comesomatidae > Sabatieria > Sabatieria punctata. Next base: position 25,286 of record JASANB010003028.1, on the reverse strand, counting down.
TCGTTCATTCGTTAGTTCGTTTGTTTGTTTGTTCGTTCGTTCGTTAATTTGTTTGTTTGTTTGTTTGTTTGTTTGTTTGTGTACCACTGCCCTTTTGGACAGCTCACGAGCACAACACCCCTTAGATACCTGAAGATGGAAGGCTACTCTACAGAATGCTGCTGACAAAATGCTTGTTGCAATTGGCTCTACGTAGATATGGAAGGCTGCTAATGCATCTGGCTACTACTATGTTGAACCAGCTAGACCATGTAGCCGGAAATTGAAGGGCGTGCTAGATTGCTTTTGTCTTTTAGTTTTGTCTTGTTCTAAACATCTGCATTTTCAACTATCCGCACTGCTCCATGGGTTAGCAGTCGTCAAGATAAATTTCGCTTGATGCTAGGCAGCTGCATGCATACAGTTTTTATCTAGGTAACTGCTCTGCAAAAGCCTTATTAATCAATTCAGGTCGCTCTCACGGATTCCGGGGCCGCCGTGACACACAGGATAGCGCAAACTGCCAATGGCCAAGACGCGACAGTCTCAGTTCGATCTTGTTCAGTTTGAAGTCAATAATTTTACTTTAAAAATTCGCATATAGCATCAATGGTTCACGAAAACCTATGTCCTCAAACTCCTTTGCAAGTGCATGCTACATCTGGAGATGCTTGATTTACATTACAACCCTCTATGATCACATTGGCTTCGGGCAAAGCGACTTGGCAGAACTTTTTGCAGTCCTTTTTGGTCTGAGTGTCTAGAGAAAAAGGGTGGAACAACGAGTATAATAGGAGAAAGCAAATCTTACTCTGATTCTCACAGAAGTCGGCCGGCGCTGATTGGTCACAACTGCAAATGCACTGAGCTCGAATGCTGCTACGCATTTGGGTTTTATAGCAGCTGGGTTGGTCGCAGCCTGTCGACTGATTTTCGTCGCAGTATTTGCGACATTTCCGTTGAACCGATTCTACAATCACACTAACTGACTGAGAGTAGGGATGCCTACCATACCAAAATTGTACTATTTGAATTTAGTGCTAGTACCATACCAAACCAAATTCAGAACAGCTCCTTCTATACTATACCATACCATATCAAAATCAAAAGCCTTTACCAGATAATTTTAGTACTAGAATTATGATTTTGGTAAGGCCTTTTCATTTTAGTACTAGCTTGTTGGCTATATTCGTAACACTTTTCAAATGGGTCAAAATATATCCCCAATCCTTTCTGCATGTTTTGATTGGAAAAACTCAAGAAAGGTGGATTGAGCATAATTTCCAAAGGATTCTATGACATTATCACAGCAAACTACCACTACTGTACTAAATTTATACCAAAATCATACCAAGCAAATTCACACTGAATTAGCTACTACTATATACCACACCATATCAAATTCAAGGTTTGAATTTGGTAGGCATCCCTGATTGAGAGTCTCTGTTTGGGAGGGAAAGGGAAGCAGAAGAGAGGCTATGAGAAAGTGAAAAGCGTTTTGCACTTCGTCAACATTTATGGACAATTTGTCCTGTACACAAATATTGAAAGAGGTAAAGGCGGATTTATACTTCTGCAACTACAACCCGGTTGGCACTTCATTTTATCACGCCGCTCTGCCGCGCGAGTTAGTTTCAGCACGCCGCTTTACCGCGCGAGTTAGTTTCAGCACGCCGCTTTACCGCGCGAGATAGTTTCAGCACGCCGCTTTACCGCGTGAGTTAGTTTCAGCACGCCGCTTTACCGCGCGAGTTAGTTTCAGCACGCCGCTTCACCGCGCGAGTTAGATTTACTGGCGCCTTAGTGCACCGTGCTGCGTGCCAGTGCCAGCTGGGTGGCAGAAGTATAAATTAAGTTTTTAAGTAGTGAAGGGAGACAAAGTTACCTCCGCAGTCACTGTCATCTGCAACTACTGAACACAAAAGCACGAAAGTGGTAAGAAGCCAGAGAGAACCACCGTACATATTGCCTACGTAAGAGAGCCTTAAAAGGAAGACGTTGCAGGACGCTAAAATTCAATTTCACTGTCTATTGAAAGCCCAGAAACCAGTGTTTTCTTATGCCACGCTTTTTATGCAGATTACAACAGCTGACAGAACGCTCCATTTCTGCTTTACTGAAAAAGCTAAGTGAACATAAAATAAAACGCTTTGGCTTAGTGAACATAAAATAAAACGCTTTGGCTTAGTGAACATAAAATAAAACGCACTTATCAGTGTTGCCAGGTTGGGGGAATTTCCCCCAAAATTGGGGGAATTTTTTTGCGTTTGGGGGAGAAATTTCGTTTGGGCGAGTGGGGGAATTATTTGGGGGATTTTTGCAAAATCTGGTGGAATTCTTGGGGCAATTTTGTGGTCAGTAATTTTCTAGTATTTTTAAGCTTTTTGCCAGTATTAGTGCCAATTTCGACCATTGTATCTGCATATTTTTACTATTCGATGCTATTATTTTTTTCTGTAACATGTTCTGAGTACCGTTTTTTATCTATCTAACCTTATTAGCGACTGAAAATCCAAACAGGATAGCTTTTAGGCCTAAAGTAGGCATCGTTCTCATTCTCACATGCTCAAGATATAGGTACCGATAAAACACATAGGCAGGTATGGAACATCGTGTTTTTCTTTGTTGTGATGCAATAGGCTAATTTTTCTTATGTACATGGAGGAGTGTTTCAGGTGTTTTAGCTGGCAAACTGTAGATAAACTTTTAAAACTCAAATTTAGCATTGTACTGACTAAAAGTTTTGATTTGTATGAGAATTTCCTTAAATAAAAATTCAGACGAAAGTGGCATTTTTGAAAAAAATAGAATTATATTTTACTTTGAAAAACATTTTTCATACAATAATTAAAAATTTCTCAAATTTCAAAATTTCATTTACCCCTAACGTTTTTTGCTTGAAATTTTTCTGAATAAATCAGACTTGTGGTTTATGAACTGACATTTCGAATTTTTAAAAAGTTTAATTATTATGGATCAAGTTCATTTGTGCCATTTTTTACACAAGCAACAGCAAGCCCTACTTCTACGTTTTAACGATGTTATGGAATACAATTGAAGGAAAACAGCCATAAATGGCCTCTGCAGAGCATAATTTTGTTGCATTTTTCAATTTTTATTTGGGGGAATTTTTTGGGGGATTTTTGTATTTTTGGGGGAATTTTGGGGGACTTTTTTCTGAATTTTGGGGGAATTCTAGCCCTCAGACCTGGCAACACTGGCACTTATACTGTACTGCTTCTGTAGCGGCAGAAATCGATTAAAGTAATTGAACAGTCAGGCTCTTAACGCCGTTTATTGTACCGGTACCTAGGCTAGTGGCACCATATATGGTACCGGTACCTAGGCTAGTGGCACCATATATGGTACCGGTACCTAGGCTAGGCTAGTGGCACCATATATGGTACCGGTACCTAGGCTAGTGGCACCATATATGGTACCGGTACCTAGGCTAGTGGCACCATCCGATCCGATCCGATGTGTGGGGGGGACCTTACGGCCCTACGCTCAGACCTCTGCGGTCCATTGCGCAACCCCCGTATTCGTCATCTCGGACGTTTGCCCTTCTTTCACTGCCAAGCCACTCTAGCCATGCTGTTGGGCGCCAGGCACTAAGAGAGCGCCTAGCGCATTGACGTCAAAGTGCTGACAGCGTCCACTGCCGCCCGGCCGTTGGCCCCACCGGTATTGGCCTTGTTGTGTCGTCTCAGCCAGCACTTGACGTCATTGATCTTTCTCCAAATTGGCATGCTGTAGGAGCGGCTTCGGTGCAATGGCAGGCAGATCCAGTTGGTTCCCATTTTATCTACTCGCTGTAACCAGCTTTCGGTGGCCTGGGTGGAGCGTTGTGCCGACGACCAACTCTTTGCAGCAAGAAACTTGCCACGCCGAGAGGATGAACCACTACAACCACTAGGGATGCAGCGGCCGCCGTGACTCAGAGGCAGCGAGCTACCCACTGAGCCACTGACGCGGCTAGTGGCACCATATATGGTACCGGTACCTAGGCTAGGCTAGTGGCACCATATATGGTACCGGTACCTAGGCTAGTGGCACCATATATGGTACCGGTACCTAGGCTAGTGGCACCATATATGGTACCGGTACCTAGGCTAGGCTAGTGGCACCTACTGTTGTTTGGTATTGGGTTTTCCGTTTGTGTATGTGTATGTGTATGTGTATACACATTTACCTTCAAATGTGTATGGTAATTTGTGTATACACATTCAACAAAACAATGTGTATTTTTGTGTATATTTGTGTATGTGTATTGAACTGAAAATGCAAATTTTTTGGTAGATGTTGAGCCAGAAATGCGAAGAAAATCAAATCTCTCAATGTCTGCTGCTTGAAACCTTGGATTGCTTTGAAATCGAGTTACTTAGGCCATTTGAAGGCTTAATCAGGATATCTACCGTTTATTACTGCAGCAAAAACATCGAAATTTTGCGATTCTGTTCAAAATTTTATCGACTTTTGCTGATCAAATACACATACACAAAAATACACATTTCGAGTAGTGTTTGTGTATGGTAATGTGTATCTGAATGTTCAATGTGTATGTGTATGTGTATGTGTATACACATTGAAAAAACAATGTGTATTTTTGTGTATGGTAAATGTGTATGTGTATACACAAACAACAGTAGTGGCACCATATATGGTACCGTAGCCTAGGCTAGGCTAGTGGCACCATATATGGTACCGGTACCTAGGCTAGGCTAGTGGCACCATATATGGTACCGGTACCTAGGCTAGTGGCACCATATATGGTACCGGTACCTAGGCTAGTGGCACCATATATGGTACCAGTACCTAGGCTAGGCTAGTGGCACCATATATGGTACCGTAGCCTAGGCTAGGCTAGTGGCACCATATATGGTACCGGTACCTAGGCTAGTGGCACCATATATGGTACCGGTACCTAGGCTAGTGGCACCATATATGGTACCGGTACCTAGGCTAGTGGCACCATATATGGTACCAGTACCTAGGCTAGGCTAGTGGCACCATATATGGTACCGTAGCCTAGGCTAGGCTAGTGGCACCATATATGGTACCGGTACCTAGGCTAGGCTAGTGGCACCATATATGGTACCGGTACCTAGGCTAGTGGCACCATATATGGTACCGGTACCTAGGCTAGTGGCACCATATATGGTACCAGTACCTAGGCTAGGCTAGTGGCACCATATATGGTACCGGTACCTAGGCTAGGCTAGTGGCACCATATATGGTACCGGTACCTAGGCTAGGCTAGTGGCACCACATATGGTACCGGTACCTAGGCTAGGCTAGTGGCACCATATATGGTACCGTAGCCTAGGCTAGGCTAGTGGCACCATATATGGTACCGGTACCTAGGCTAGGCTAGTGGCACCATATATGGTACCGGTACCTAGGCTAGGCTAGTGGCACCATATATGGTACCGGTACCTAGGCTAGGCTAGTGGCACCATATATGGTACCGGTACCTAGGCTAGTGGCACCATATATGGTACCAGTACCTAGGCTAGGCTAGTGGCACCATATATGGTACCGTAGCCTAGGCTAGGCTAGTGGCACCATATATGGTACCGGTACCTAGGCTAGTGGCACCATATATGGTACCGGTACCTAGGCTAGTGGCACCATATATGGTACCGGTACCTAGGCTAGGCTAGTGGCACCATATATGGTACCGGTACCTAGGCTAGGCTAGTGGCACCACATATGGTACCGGTACCTAGGCTAGGCTAGTGGCACCATATATGGTACCGTAGCCTAGGCTAGGCTAGTGGCACCATATATGGTACCGGTACCTAGGCTAGGCTAGTGGCACCATATATGGTACCGGTACCTAGGCTAGGCTAGTGGCACCATATATGGTACCGGTACCTAGGCTAGGCTAGTGGCACCATATATGGTACCGGTACCTAGGCTAGTGGCACCATATATGGTACCAGTACCTAGGCTAGGCTAGTGGCACCATATATGGTACCGTAGCCTAGGCTAGGCTAGTGGCACCATATATGGTACCGGTACCTAGGCTAGTGGCAACCTATATGGTACCGGTACCTAGGCTAGTGGCACCATATATGGTACCGGTACCTAGGCTAGTGGCACCATATATGGTACCAGTACCTAGGCTAGGCTAGTGGCACCATATATGGTACCGTAGCCTAGGCTAGGCTAGTGGCACCATATATGGTACCGGTACCTAGGCTAGGCTAGTGGCACCATATATGGTACCGGTACCTAGGCTAGGCTAGTGGCACCATATATGGTACCGGTACCTAGGCTAGGCTAATGGCACCATATATGGTACCGGTACCTAGGCTAGGCTAGTGGCACCATATATGGTACCGGTACCTAGGCTAGGCTAGTGGCACCATATATGGTACCGGTACCTAGGCTAGGCTAGTGGCACCACATATGGTACCGGTACCTAGGCTAGGCTAGTGGCACCATATATGGTACCGTAGCCTAGGCTAGGCTAGTGGCACCATATATGGTACCGGTACCTAGGCTAGGCTAGTGGCACCATATATGGTACCGGTACCTAGGCTAGGCTAGTGGCACCATATATGGTACCGGTACCTAGGCTAGGCTAGTGGCACCATATATGGTACCGGTACCTAGGCTAGGCTAGTGGCACCATATATGGTACCGGTACCTAGGCTAGGCTAGTGGCACCATATATGGTACCGGTACCTAGGCTAGGCTAGTGGCACCATATATGGCACCGGTACCTAGGCTAGGCTAGTGGCACCATATATGGTACCGTAGCCTAGGCTAGGCTAGTGGCACCATATATGGTACTGTAGCCTAGGCTAGGCTAGTGGCACCATATATGGTACCGGTACCTAGGCTAGGCTAGTGGCAACATATATGGTACCAGTACCTAGGCTAGGCTAGTGGCACCATATATGGTACCGGTACCTAGGCTAGGCTAGTGGCACCATATATGGTACCGGTACCTAGGCTAGGCTAGTGGCACCATATATGGTACCGGTACCTAGGCTAGTGGCACCATACTGTATATAGTACCCCAACGTTCAGGGCCTGTGGTGGTACGACATATGATGGTACCCCCACATTCAGCCTCTGTTGTGGTACCATATACGGTGCCGGTACCCCTACTGTATGTTCGCATTGGCACCGGTACCATATATGGTACCACTCTGTTCAGATTTCGTACCATATGATAGTGGTACCGTATATGGTACCATATGGCGCCGGTGCCATAAACGGCGTTAATCGCCAGACTGTTGAAGAAGGCAAAAACCTTTGTGAACAATTGCATGACCGACCAGTTTTGATTGTTAGGGTTACTGGCCGATTCAGATAGTGATCTAATCGGATAAAACAATCTTCTTCGCGCATCCAAACACCTTTTACAGTCGGTGCTCAAGTATGAAATCCTCTACTGCAATCGTGTTTTGCTTTCTTGCCTTCAAAGCCGGCGTGCTTAGCCAAAATTCTACCAAAACTGAAGATACACCGACCACTGCTGCTCCTGCTGGTGGAAACGATGTTCCTCCGGACGTGCAAATGATCCTAGACGGCGTTATGCCCCCCGATGTTCGAATGATATTGGAGGGAGTTGGCAAAGGGGGACCGTACCCGTGGCAGACAACCACCACAAGCAAGAAAGAAGAAGATATTACAAGCTCTGAAACTGAGAGACCGACTGAAAGCCCAGTTCCTGAGAAAAAGAAAAAAGACAAGTTGAAGAAGCTGCTTTCTATACCGGAAACGCCGTTTCGTGCACGCTAATCTATAGATCTTCTTGTGTACTTGATTGTGTCTCAAAAAGTGGAACACTTTCCTTTTGCGATCGTTCATTCCCACTACCTTCGACATGTTGGCTTAAATTTGGAATGTAAACCGTTTAAGCTAGTTTCTTGAGACACCCTGATTGTATCTAAATCCATCCGCACTATTATAATTAAACTTTTCACTTGTGTTGAAACAATTAGCATGAGTTTATAGTTATAAATTGTGCCGAGTTCCTCACAGTCAGGTCAGTATTGTGCCGCCTGAATTTAGTTAGTTATTTACATACTAAGTGAAAGCATTAGTTAGTTAGTTAGTTAGTTAGTTAGTTAGTTAGTTAGTTAGTTAGTTAGTTAGTTAGTTAGTTAGTTAGTTAGTTAGTTAGTTAGTTAGTTAGTTAGTTAGTTAGTTAGTTAGTTAGTTAGTTAGTTAGTTAGTTAGTTAGTTAGTTAGTTAGTTAGTTAGTTAGTTAGTTAGTTAGTTAGTTAGTTAGTTAGTTAGTTAGTTAGTTAGTTAGTTAGTTAGTTAGTTAGTTAGTTAGTTAGTTAGTTAGTTAGTTAGTTAGTTAGTTAGTTAGTTATTACTAAATAATTTCAGGAAAAGTTTGAACTAACTTTTACTAACTAAATTCAGAAAAATTTCGTTTGGCACAACGCTGAGTCAGGTTCAGATCACACTTCAGCCTAAGCGCAGGTTGTAACCATCTCTCCATATATTAGTGCCAGTACATCCGCAGGTTACATCTGGGGATTGGAAGTTAACGACACATCTTGGACGGACGAATCTATATTCGGGCAAGGCAGCTTTGCAGAAACTGGTACACTTTGCATCGTTGTCTAAACAAGTGCACAGTACATACTGTAAAAGTTCAAATAAAACCGCACGCTCCAATAATGGCCCCCTTCTAATAATAGCGCTCCCGCGCGCACTACTATCAACGCTTTGTACGTGTTTCCAACGTTCGTGTACTGTCGTTTTGAGACAATTTTCTTTGATTAAGCTTGCAAACATTAGTCAGACTAAAACTCATATAAAGATTGCTTGTGTTTAAGATAAAAATAACCACTATTTTCAGAAAAATGAGGATACTTGAGATCATACATGTACTAGGGGGGTTCCCTTTGTCATTTTTTCCATGTTTTTAGCTCTAAACGTTTTTGCAGCGTCGTTATTGAAAAAAGCGTGCTAAAAACGCTTTTCCAGGCGTTCTGGAGCTTTTTTAAATTTTGGATCCCCGTCTGGGCGAAATCCCCCTCGACCCCTCACCTGAGGAAAACCCCCTACCCCCTCCCCCAGGTCGGCCCGGAGCTGTTACATACATGTATGATAAAAGTTGCTATTTACCTAACACTGCACACTGAAGTCAATCGTAAAAAAACACTTACACCATTTCTGGCAGAAATACCGCAAGCTGTACACTGGGCAGACATGAGTGCGCGTGCAACATTTACATATACACTGGGCCCGGATGCTGTATTTCATGGGATGCCTAACGCATCGCGCCTTCTCATAGCAGTTCAGATGTGCATTTCCTCTACAGAATTGGTGGCAATAATGCGGCGACGCACCTGAAACAAAATATATGTTTTTTTTATTACTCGGCTTTGGACTATTCGTTCTTAGCTTATGTATTGGCCATTCAGAATCCACTTGGCTTCTGTTTTGTGAAAAATGTTTCGATTTCCTTAGATCCGTTTGTTTCTAGCTACTGTACTTGTGGTTTTTCAACACGAAGACATGAGATACTACTGTAGCAATTTGCCGGTTTGCTGAGAAAACATTCGGCTGTTGTGGGACACTAGTCCCCATTACCGGAAACCTGCCATCCCACTTATTAGCATTAGCGAAAATTAAGACTAAGATTAATCTAAAAGGAAGTATAACTTCATCCTAAGGTTCATTCATCCCGAAATTACATAGAAGCCTAAAATCTGATCATAGTGCTGAATAGAAGCCCTCATTTCCAAATAACTGAGGGATACACAAGGAAAAAAATTTTGTTGACACGGTTAACACGGTATGTACCGTATACACGTGTCAACGAATCGTGTATGCACATCGTGTTAACCGTGTCAATGTAAACACGCCAGAGTGCATCTCAGTGTCCACACCATAAACACTAAACATGATGCGTTAACATGTGTATACCGTGTTTTCACATCGTGTTTACTGACCATGCCAACCGTATTCCGCTAACACGTGTCAACAATATCTATACACGGTCCGCCAACACGTGTCAACGATATGTATACATGGTCCACTAACATGTCTCAACGATACCCATACACGGTCCGCTAACAGGTGTCAGATATGCATACATGGTCCGCTAACACGTGTCAATGATATGTATACATGGTCCACTAACACATGTCAACGATATGTATACACAGTCCACTAACACAACTATATGTATACACGGTCCCCTAACAGGTGTCAACGATATGTATACGCGGTCCGCTAACACAACTATATGTATACACAGTCCGCTAACATGTGTCAACGATATGTATACACAGTCCACTAACACAACTATATGTATACACGGTCTGCTAACAGGTGTCAACGATATGTATACATGGTCCACTAACACAACTATATGTATACACGGTCAGCTAATAGGTGTCAACGATATGTATCCACGGTCCGCTTACACAACTATATGTATACACGGTCAGCTAATAGGTGTCAACGATATGTATCCACGGTCCGCTTACACAACTATATGTATACACGGTCTGCTAACACGTGTAGACGATATGTATACACAGTCCACTAACACAACTATATGTATACACGGTCCGCTAACAGGTGTCAATGATATGTATACACGGTCCGCTTACACAACTATATGTATACACGGTCAGCTAATAGGTGTCAACGATATGTATCCACGGTCCGCTTACACAACTATATGTATACATGGTCTGCTAACACGTGTAAACGATATGTATACACAGTCCACTAACACAACTATATGTATACACGGTCCGCTAACAGGTGTCAATGATATGTATACACGGTCCGCTTACACAACTATATGTATACACGGTCAGCTAATAGGTGTCAACGATATGTATCCACGGTCCGCTTACACAACTATATGTATACATGGTCTGCTAACACGTGTAAACGATATGTATACACAGTCCACTAACACAACTATATGTATACACGGTCCGCTAACAGGTGTCAATGATATGTATACACGGTCCGCTAACACAACTATATGTATACACGGTCCGCTAACACAACTATATGTATACACGGTCTGCTAACAGGTGTCAACGATATGTATACATGGTCCACTAACACAACTATATGTATACACGGTCAGCTAATAGGTGTCAACGATATGTATCCACGGTCCGCTTACACAACTATATGTATACACGGTCAGCTAATAGGTGTCAACGATATGTATCCACGGTCCACTTACACAACTATATGTATACACAGTCTGCTAACATGTGTAAACGATATGTATACACAGTCCACTAACACAACTATATGTATACACGGTCCGCTAACAGGTGTCAATGATATGTATACACGGTCCGCTTACACAACTATATGTATACACGGTCAGCTAATAGGTGTCAACGATATGTATCCACGGTCCGCCTACACAACTATATGTATACATGGTCTGCTAACACGTGTAAACGATATGTATACACAGTCCACTAACACAACTATATGTATACACGGTCCGCTAACAGGTGTCAATGATATGTATACACGGTCCACTTACACAACTATATGTATACACGGTCAGCTAATAGGTGTCAACGATATGTATCCACGGTCTGCTTACACAACTATATGTATACATGGTCTGCTAACACGTGTAAACGATATGTATACACAGTTCACTAACACAACTATATGTATACACGGTCCGCTAACACAACTATATGTATACACGGTCCGCTAACACAACTATATGTATACATGGTCCGCTAACACAACTATATGTATACACGGTCCGCTAACACAACTATATGTATACTTGGTCCGCTAACACAACTATATGTATACACGGTCCGCTAACACAACTATATGTATACATGGTCCGCTAACACAACTATATGTATACACGGTCAGCTAATAGGTGTCAACGATATGTATCCACGGTCCGCTTACACAACTATATGTATACACGGTCTGCTAACACGTGTAAACGATATGTATACACAGTCCACTAACACAACTATATGTATACACGGTCCGCTAACAGGTGTCAATGATATGTATACACGGTCCGCTTACACAACTATATGTATACACGGTCAGCTAATAGGTGTCAACGATATGTATCCACGGTCCGCTTACACAACTATATGTATACATGGTCTGCTAACATGTGTAAACGATATGTATACACAGTCCACTAACACAACTATATGTATACACGGTCCGCTAACAGGTGTCAATGATATGTATACACGGTCCGCTAACACAACTATATGTATACACGGTCCGCTAACACAACTATATGTATACACGGTCTGCTAACAGGTGTCAACGATATGTATACATGGTCCACTAACACAACTATATGTATACACGGTCAGCTAATAGGTGTCAACGATATGTATCCACGGTCCGCTTACACAACTACATGTATACACGGTCAGCTAATAGGTGTCAACGATATGTATCCACGGTCCGCTTACACAACTATATGTATACACGGTCAGCGAACACGTGTAAACGATATGTATACACAGTCCACTAACACAACTATATGTATACACGGTCCGCTAACAGGTGTCAATGATATGTATACACGGTCCGCTTACACAACTATATGTATACACGGTCAGCTAATAGGTGTCAACAATATGTATCCACGGTCCGCTTACACAACTATATGTATACATGGTCTGCTAACACGTGTAAACGATATGTATACACAGTCCACTAACACAACTATATGTATACACGGTCCGCTAACAGGTGTCAATGATATGTATACACGGTCCGCTTACACAACTATATGTATACACGGTCAGCTAATAGGTGTCAACGATATGTATCCACGGTCCGCTTACACAACTATATGTATACATGGTCTGCTAACACGTGTAAACGATATGTATACACAGTCCACTAACACAACTATATGTATACACGGTCCGCTAACAGGTGTCAATGATATGTATACACGGTCCGCTAACACAACTATATGTATACACGGTCCGCTAACACAACTATATGTATACATGGTCCGCTAACACAACTATATGTATACACGGTCCGCTAACACAACTATATGTATACATGGTCCGCTAACACAACTATATGTATACACGGTCCGCTAACACAACTATATGTATACATGGTCCGCTAACACAACTATATGTATACACGGTCAGCTAATAGGTGTCAACGATATGTATCCACGGTCCGCTTACACAACTATATGTATACACGGTCTGCTAACACGTGTAAACGATATGTATACACAGTCCACTAACACAACTATATGTATACACGGTCCGCTAACAGGTGTCAATGATATGTATACACGGTCCGCTTACACAACTATATGTATACACGGTCAGCTAATAGGTGTCAACGATATGTATCCACGGTCCGCTTACACAACTATATGTATACACGGTCAGCTAATAGGTGTCAACGATATGTATCCACGGTCCACTTACACAACTATATGTATACACGGTCTGCTAACACGTGTAAACGATATGTATACACAGTCCACTAACACAACTATATGTATACACGGTCCGCTAACAGGTGTCAATGATATGTATACACGGTCCGCTAACACAACTATATGTATACACGGTCCGCTAACACAACTATATGTATACATGGTCCGCTAACACAACTATATGTATACACGGTCAGCTAATAGGTGTCAATGATATGTATCCACGGTCCGCTTACACAACTATATGTATACACGGTCTGCTAACACATGTAAACGATATGTATACACAGTCCACTAACACAACTATATGTATACACGGTCCGCTAACAGGTGTCAATGATATGTATACACGGTCCGCTAACACAACTATATGTATACACGGTCCGCTAACACAACTATATGTATACATGGTCCGCTAACACAACTATATGTATACACGGTCCGCTAATAGGTGTCAACGATATGTATGCACGGTCTGCTAACACAACTATATGTATACATGGTCCGCTAACACGTGTAAATGATTTGTATACACAGTCCGCTAACACAACTATATGTATACACGGTCTGCTAACAGGTGTCAACGATATGTATGCACGGTCCGCTAACACGTGTCAACGATATGTATACATGGTCCGCTAACACAACTATATGTATACACGGTCCGCTAACACAACTATATGTATACATGGTCCGCTAACACAACTATGTGTATACACGGTCCGCTAATAGGTGTCAACGATATGTATGCACGGTCTGCTAACACAACTATATGTATACATGGTCCGCTAACACGTGTAAACGATTTGTATACACAGTCCGCTAACACAACTATATGTATACACGGTCTGCTAACAGGTGTCAACGATATGTATGCATGGTCCGCTAACACGTGTCAACGATATGTATACATGGTCCGCTAACACAACTATATGTATACATGGTCCGCTAACACAACTATATGTATACATGGTCCGCTAATAGGTGTCAACGATATGTATGCACGGTCTGCTAACACAACGACATGTATACATGGTCCGCTAACACGTGTAAACGATTTGTATACACAGTCCACTAACACAACTATATGTATACACGGTCCGCTAACAGGTGTCAATGATATGTATACACGGTCCGCTTACACAACTATATGTATACACGGTCAGCTAATAGGTGTCAACGATATGTATCCACGGTCCGCTTACACAACTATATGTATACATGGTCTGCTAACACGTGTAAACGATATGTATACACAGTCCACTAACACAACTATATGTATACACAGTCCGCTAACAGGTGTCAATGATATGTATACACGGTCCACTTACACAACTATATGTATACACGGTCAGCTAATATGTGTCAACGATATGTATCCACGGTCTGCTTACACAACTATATGTATACACGGTCTGCTAACACGTGTAAACGATATGTATACACAGTCCACTAACACAACTATATGTATACACGGTCCGCTAACAGGTGTCAATGATATGTATACACGGTCCGCTAACACAACTATATGTATACACGGTCCGCTAACACAACTATATGTATACATGGTCCGCTAACACAACTATATGTATACATGGTCCTCTAACACAACTATATGTATACATGGTCCGCTAACACAACTATATGTATACACGGTCCGCTTACACAACTATATGTATACATGGTCTGCTAACACAACTATATGTATACACGGTCAGCTAATAGGTGTCAACGATATGTATCCACGGTCCGCTAACACAAATATATGTATACATGGTCAGATAACACAACTATATGTATACATTGTACTATAACACAACTATATGTATACACGGTCCGCTAACAGGTGTCAATGATATGTATACACGGTCAGCTTACACAACTATATGTATACACGGTCAGCTAATAGGTGTCAACGATATGTATCCACGGTCCGCTTACACAACTATATGTATACATGGTCTGCTAACATGTGTAAACGATATGTATACACAGTCCACTAACACAACTATATGTATACACGGTCCGCTAACAGGTGTCAATGATATGTATACACGGCCCGCTAACACAACTATATGTATACACGGTCCGCTAACACAACTATATGTATACACGGTCTGCTAACAGGTGTCAATGATATGTATACATGGTCCACTAACACAACTATATGTATACACGGTCAGCTAATAGGTGTCAACGATATGTATCCACGGTCCGCTTACACAACTATATGTATACACGGTCAGCTAATAGGTGTCAACGATATGTATCCACGGTCCGCTTACACAACTATATGTATACACGGTCTGCTAACATGTGTAAACGATATGTATACACAGTCCACTAACACAACTATATGTATACACGGTCCGCTAACAGGTGTCAATGATATGTATACACGGTCCGCTTACACAACTATATGTATACACGGTCAGCTAATAGGTGTCAACAATATGTATCCACGGTCCGCTTTCACAACTATATGTATACATGGTCTGCTAACACGTGTAAACGATATGTATACACAGTCCACTAACACAACTATATGTATACACGGTCCGCTAACAGGTGTCAATGATATGTATACACGGTCCGCTTACACAACTATATGTATACACGGTCAGCTAATAGGTGTCAACGATATGTATCCACGGTCCGCTTACACAACTATATGTATACATGGTCTGCTAACACGTGTAAACGATATGTATACACAGTCCACTAACACAACTATATGTATACACGGTCCGCTAACAGGTGTCACGATATGTATACACGGTCCGCTAACACAACTATATGTATACACGGTCCGCTAACACAACTATATGTATACATGGTCCGCTAACACAACTATAAGAAAACATGGACCGCTAACACAACTATATGTATACACTGACCGCTAACACAACTATATGAATAGATGGTCCGCTAACACAACTATATGTATACACGGTCAGCTAATAGGTGTCAACGATGTGTATCCACGGTCCGCTTACACAACTATATGTATACACGTTCTGCTAACACGTGTAAACGATATGTATACACAGTCCACTAACACAACTATATGTATACACGGTCCGCTAACAGGTGTCAATGATATGTATACACGGTCAGCTAACACAACTATATGTATACACGGTCAGCTAATAGGTGTCAACTATATGTATCCACGGTCCGCTTACACAACTATATGTATACACGGTCAGCTAATAGGTGTCAACGATATGTATCCACGGTCCACTTACACAACTATATGTACACACGGTCTGCTAACACGTGTAAACGATATGTATACACAGTCCACTAACACAACTATATGTATACACGGTCCGCTAACAGGTGTCAATGATATGTATACACGGTCCGCTAACACAACTATATGTATACACGGTCCGCTTAACACCTATGTATACATGGTCCGCTAACACAACTATATGTATACACAGTCAGCTAATAGGTGTCAACGATATGTATCCAACCACGCTTATATATACATCGGTCCGCTAACACAACTATATGCCCCCCAGACGATATGTATACACAGTCCACTAACACAACTATAGGTATACACGGTCCGCTAACAGGTGTCAATGATATGTATACACGGTCCGCTTCAACACAACCATATGTATACACGGTCAAGCCAATAGGTGTCAAACGATATGTATCCACGGTCCGCTTACACAACTATATATATACACGGTCTGCTAACACGTGTAGACGATATGTATACACAGTCCACTACACACAACTATATGTATACACGGTCCGCTAACAGGTGTCAATGATATGTGTGCACGGTCCGTCTAACACAATCTATATGTATACACGGTCCGCTAACACAACTATATGTATACACGGTCTGCTAACAGGTCAACGATATGTTCGTCTTTTTTTCTTATACATGGTCCACTAACACAACTATATGTATACACGGTGCAGCTAATAGTGTCAACGATATGTATCCACGGTCCGCTTACACAGCTATATGTATACACGGTCAGCTAATAGGTGTCAACGACATGTATCCACGGTCCACTTACACAACTATATGTATACACAGTCTGCTAACATGTGTAAACGATATGTATACACAGTCCACTAACTACAACTATATGTATACACGGTCCGCTGACAGGTGCTCAGTGATATATATACACGGTCCGCTTACACAACGATATGACATACTCGGTCAACAATAGGTGTCAACGATAAGGGTCCACTTGTCCGCTTGCACAACTATATAATATACATGGTCCACTAACGACAACTATATGTATACGCATGTCCACTAACACAACTATATGTATACATGGTCCGCTAACACAACTAGATGAAGACACGGTCCGTCTAACACAACTATATGGCATACATGGTCCGCTAACGCTAACTATGTGTATACACGGTCAGCTACATAGGTGTCAACGATAGGTATCCACGGTCCGCTTACACAACTATATGTATACACGGTCTGCTAACACGTGAAACGATATGTATACACAGTCCACTAACACAACTGTATGTATACACGGTCCAAGCAAACAGGTGTCAATGATATGTATATGTACACGGTCCAGTTATACACACCACTATATATACACGGTCAGCTAATAGGTGTCAACGATATGTATCCACACGGTCCGCTTACAACAACTATATGTATTACTACGGTCAGCTAATAGGTGTCAACGATATGTATCCACGGTCCACTTACTACAACTATATGTATACACGGTCTGCTAACACGTGTAAACGATATGTATACACAGTCCACTAACACAACTATATGTATACACGGTCAGCTAACAAAGTGTCAATGATATGGATACACGATTCCACGAACACACGGCTTTATATGTATACTATCGGTCGCTAACACTAACTATATGTATACATGGTCCGCTAACACAACTATATGTATACACTAGTCAACGAATAGGTGTCAACGATATGTATCCACGAGTCACGCTTACACTAACCATATGTATACACGGTCTGCTAACACATGTAAACGATATGTATGCACAATCCACTAATTCACAACTAGTATGTATACACGGTCCACTAACAGGTGTCAATGATATGTATACACGGTCCGCTAACACAACTATATGTATACACGGTCCGCTAACACAACTATATATATACATGGTCCGCTAACTACGAAACTATATGTATACACGGTCCGGTGCTAATAGGTGTCAACGATATGTCATGCACGGTCTGCTAACAACAACTATATGTATACATGGTCCGCTAACACGTGTAAACGATTTGTATACACAGTCCGTTAACACAACTATATGTATACACAGTCTGCTAACAGGTGTCAACGATATGTATGCACGGTCCGCTAACACACGTGTCAACGATATGTATACATGGTCCGCTAACACAACTATATGTATACATGGTCCGCTAACACAACTATGTGTATACACGGTCCGCGAATAGGTGTCAACGATATGTATGCACAAATGGTCTGCTGTACACAACTATATGTATACATGGTCCACTAACACGTGCAAACGATTTGTATACACAGTCCGCTAACACAACTATATGTATACACGGTCTGCTAACAGGTGTCAACGATATGTATTGCAAATGGTCCGCTGAAGAACGTGTCAACGATATGTGCAGAGCATGGTCAAGTAACACAACTATATGTACACACGATCCGCTTAAAACACAACTATATGTATACATGGTCGCACGCTAACACAACTATGTGTATACACGGTCCACTAATAGGTGTCAACGATATGTATGCACGGTCTACTAACACAACGACGATGTATACATGGTCCGCTAACACGTGTGTAAACGATTTGTATACACAGTCCGCTAACACAACTATATGTATACACGGTCTGCTAACAGGTGTCAACGATATGTATACACAGTCTGCTAACACGTGTCAACGATATGTATACATGGGCCGCTAACATGTGTCAACGATATCTACAGTATACAGGGTCTGCCAACACGTGTCAACGATCTGTCTGTCTACATCGGCTGCGATCTTATGCCGTGGCAAGCAAAGAAGGCTTGTGACTTGAGAAAGGAATTGCGGGATCGATGAGAAAATGGTGAAACTGACTTGTTTGTTGACTACTGCACACTCTGTATTCGGAGAGCTAAGACCAACGCCTCCCTGTAATCTGTTGTTTTCATTTTTGTTTTCTTATAGGTGAAATGCGTTTGTATCTGTGTTATGGTTCTGATAGGGTAGGGCATTATAGTCAGAAAATCGGCCTAGCCCGCCCTTTATTTAGATAAAACGATATGTATACACGGTCCGCTAACATGTGTCAACGATATGTATACACGGGCCGCTAACATGTGTCAACGATATCTACAGTATACAGGGTCTGCCAACACGTGTCAACAATATGTATACACGGTCCGCCAACACATGTCAACGATATGTATACAAGGTCTGCCAACACGTGTCAACGATATGTGTGAGGTCAAGCCGAGATTGATGCGAATGGGGTAACTGAGCTCAGTGCAACAGCATGAAGTTGGAGCAGGCGTAGGTGAAGAACTGGCGATCATGAACAGGATGCGGGTCTTGGCACCCATGAAGGAGATTTAACAGCAGATGACTAGTAAAACACGAAACACACACAACACAATCACTCAAACCTACCATACAATAAGAATACACTCAAACACTTGCCCAAAACACTCAAACTCTTCAGTATGTATACACGCTCCATTAACAGGGGCGTGTTCACAATATGTAAACACGATGATATGACTTGGTTAACACGTTCACAAGACACGGTTGACACGATGACGCGACATGGTTAACACGCTCACCAGACAAGGTTTACACGGTCGGTGCATACACACAGTGTTAACCGTGTCAACAAAGTCATCTTCCCTGTGATAGTGTCACTGTATCTAAATCGGAAAATCAGCGCGTCATGCGTAAGTGAAAAGCACGCCGCTTCGCTCGCAAACCGGCAGCGAAAGCTAGCTTGGCCTGTGCAGCCTTTAGATGTTACCAAAACCTACCCCTGCAAGCATAGTCATATCCGGCAGTTACAGCCAGGAACAAGGTGAAAACAACGATAAAGTAGCGCATGATTTTTAGTCAGAGACGGTGGTGATATGGTAGTGGGAGTAGAACTTTTGGTCAGTAAATGTACTGCGCTGGCGAAAAAGTAGCATGCTACCATTTGGTCTACTGAATGTTTTAAGGTTAAAAGCGAAACCTACAGGCTAGTCACGAATAAACCGAATACGGATCTATGTTTGCGGAAATTGAAGAGCTATGTCTGTCAGGCACTTAACGCCGTTTATGGTACCAACACCATATATGGTACCCCTACCTTCGCATTTGTTCCGATACCGGTACCATACATGGTACCACTCTATTCAGATTTCATACCATATATGGTACCGGCACCCATGACCATACCTGTAACTGGTCATCCGCCGAAGGGGGGAGGGGGGTTGCGGGGTCTGGCGCCGACCGGGGGTCGATCTGAGCCCAAAATTTGGGAGGGGGGGTTGAAAACTAAAAAACGCTCAAAATCGAAAAAGTCGCAATTTTTAGGCTAAAAATCGTAAAAAATCGCTAATTTGGGCACGTAAACGTAAAATGGGTGCTGGTACCATGTATGGTACCACCACAGTGCCGTAGGCTTGATTTGAAGTCCTGTCTTCTGTAATTCAAATTTCCACGCTAAATCATGTGGCATTGTATGAGGAGAGACACTACAGCTTCAGCTAGACAGGTGGAGATTGTTTATTTACCAATAACTAATTCAATCTGTTCAATAAAATACGTAATGTGCGACTTAAATTCACTATTGGCGTCTTGCCAACCGTGTACATTAGCTCCAGTACTAACCAGCACACTTTGCACTAATACACTTTGCATCAACGGCTCAGAAATTTCAGCTTTGTTCAATTCTTGATAAACCCACGTCTTGCGTAGTTCTCTGTCAAACTTCCAACTCACTTCCAACTCAGATCTGCCCATCACATCTCCAGAGATTTGCGAAAAGTTCTTTCCAGAACAGCAAAATTTAATACCAGAAAACTGGTTGGCAACTTGGTCAGGAAGTCGATTGGCCATCGATTTAGCAGCGCGCCATTTTTGGCCGAATTGTCTAGCATCATTTTTGGCAGAAATTATTAGTTGGGTCAGTATCAAGGGTCTCCGGATTTGGCGCTTAGATAGGATTGCATAGCCCCGCTCTCTTCCTGATGACGCATCCACTTCACGCATTCCTCGCCATAAATCCCCCAGTCGGACCCAATGGGGTTCGTACTTGTACCGATTTACGTCTGCGATTAGCACTCTGTCTGTTTGAGGCTCATAGGCGGCCAACGGAGATAGGTGGCCGTATTTTCCCTCGGTAACTCGCCCTCGCAGAAAATTGACCGCTATCAGTGAGCTGATATTAGCTGATGACATCACTCGTTTGAGGATTTGCCGGAAGTCTGACAGTTTGGCTGAAAATACAGGGTCCACCAAAAACAAAACAACCCAGCAGCTGTTTCGCTGTAGCAACAGCAAATCTCAACCGATTTGAATGAATCCTTTTTTAAATGAAAGATAAAAAGATTCTTAAAAGATTGCTGAAATTTTCATTAATGTACTCTGCTTAGTTCCTGAGATATTGGCTCTCAAAATCAAAACAGTGATTTTGGCAGTGAACAAGAGCGACTTTCTATTCTTCCACTGCACTTCGTAATAAAGCGGATTCCTGCTACTGCTAAATGCTATGGAGGCTTTACTGATGACACAGAAACTTGGTCTACTTCAACAGTAAAGTGTCATTAACCTCCAGCAGTAGGAATCTGCTTTATTATGAAGTTCAACGGAATCGCTCTTGTTTTTTGTCAAAATCTGTTTCGACTTAGAGGGCAAATATCTCAAGAACTAAACTTTGAATCTCAATAAAAATTGCATCAATCTTTGAAGAATTTATCAATCTTTCTTTCAAAAGAGGATTCATTAAAATCGGTTCAGATTCACGGTTGCAAAACTAAAAAATCTGCCGGGTTGTTCTTTATCACTCTTGTTCATTGCCAAAATCTCTGTTTTGACTTTGAGGACAAATATCTCAGGAACTAAGCAGGCTATCTTAATAAGCCTTACATCAATCTTTCTATAATTTATTTGTCTTTCATTTAAAAAAGGATTCATTCAATTCGGTAGAGATTTGCGGTTGTTACAGCAAAAAATCTGCTGGGTTGTTTCTTTTTATTTTTGAAAGAGAAAATTATGTCAACATCTGATCTGAAAGGTGATGCATACTGTTCTAAATTGAGAGCATCAAAATTTATGATTTTACATTTGTTTTCGACTAACATTCTTCTATCATATGACTAACCGGTGCTGTCTGCGTGCACAACATCCACATCTAATCCCTGTAGGGCGGCCAGGCAGGTAAATTCCGATAACGCTAGGCCCCGACAAACCATTCTAAATAGGCCGGGGCAGCCGATCAATTGCTTTTCTTGAAACTGCCACGGGGTCTTGAACAGATTGTCCACATCTAGCACGTTCAATGCGTAGGCTGGAAATTGATTTTGCTTTTTATGCGCCTTTTTCTGACCTTTCGACCTACCAATGGTAGAAAGGCCGCAAAACGATGGAAACTCCTGAGTTCTGATGTTTGCGATTACTTTGAAGAAAGATTTACCGTAACCTAAAAATACGTTATCGAAGTTTTTTCTGGCAGGCAAGTTTTGGGCTAACAATTTACGATTTCAGATGCCAAAATTGCCTCTGAAACAAGCGTTTAATAAAATTTGAATGAATTACCAGCATGCAATGAGTTCAGCAGAAGATTCTGTCCTGTAGGCGACGAAAAGAAGTGAACTTTCGGGTATTTTGATAGAGTTATAGACAGCAAAGTCGAAAACAAAACTAACGAAAGCAATTTCGACACCATTTTGTGTTGCCTAGTTGGATTCAACTATGCAACAATTTACAGTTTATTATCCTTTTATAAACAGAAAACGGGTAGAGTAGCAGAAACATAAAACTCTGTTCTGCACATATTTGCCAGTGCTTACTTGTTATATACAGTCAGAGGTACAATTACATGCAACGGGTCAAGCGGGAGGGGTCTGAGCTAGAGATGTGCACGGGCCGTGCATGCCCGATCCGATTCCGATCCGATTTGCGGGGGGGGCTTACGGCCTGCGATCAGACTCGAGGTCCATTCCGCTACCCCCGAGCTTTCGTCATCTCGGACGTCTCCCTTCTTTCACTGCCAAGCCACTCAAGCCATGCTGTTGGGCGCCAGGTACTAAGAGAGTGTCTCGCGTGGTGACGTCATGGTTCTGACAGCTCCCAACGGCCGCCCGGCGGACTGACACTAAACCGGTATTGGCCTTATTGCTGGTTGCTCAGACGGCTCCTGACGTCGTTGATCTTCCCTCCAACGCGGCATGCTTTTTGGAGCGGCTTTCAGTGCAACGGCAGATTCAGTTGGTTCCCATTTTACCTACTCACTGTAACCAGTTTTCGGTGGCCTAGGTGGAGCGTTGTGCCAACGACCAACTCTTTGCAGCAAGAAACTTGCCGCGCCGAGAGGATGAGCCACTACAACCACTAGGGATGCAGGGGCCGCCGTGACTCAGAGGCAGCAAGCTACCCACTGAGCCAACGACGCGGCTCCGGGCATGCCCGTCAACTTAGGTTTTAATCTGAAAGTTTAGCTATTAATCTGAAAATTCATGCCAAATTTTCAAATATTTAGTAAGACAAAGCAAAATTAACGGGCCGGACAGGGCCGGGCCGGATTGTGGGCGGGCCGGGCCGGGTCCGATTTTGATGCCCATCGGGCATGGCGGGTCGGGCATGCCTTACCTGATCGGCCCGCCGGCCCGGGCCGGGCCGGAAAAAAGGTACCCGTGCACATCTCTAGTCTGAGCCTCTAGAGGGTATAAACGCCCGCCCCCAAATAGCGGCACAAAAGCCTTTCCAAATAAGCACCCATGGGCGGTTATTCCAATAATAGATTTTGTCATGAAAGAAATATAAATATGATGAAAGATCGATTAAAACTTTAAAAAATCGGGGCTAAATGCATGCGTTTCGAGATACAAACACGATATTATTAGTTGCGCAAAACAGTTCAATCACAGAGCAATACTACTTGATTGAACGGTCATGCTTAATTGTCTCTGCACGAGAAAACGGGCCAAAATTGGTACTCCTGCGGGTCAAAAAAAAATTCAAAATCGCTTATGGAATTTGTACAATAGATAGTCTAGATCAGTTTTTGATGAGAAAAACGAATCTAACGTCCGAATTTCGCTATCTCGATTTGCACAGGAGTTATGGAGGGGGGAACGTTTAGAGGCAAGGCAAATTTTTCCTTCCGAATTTATAGGATTGAACAGTTTTATCTTATCAAAACGGGGTTTCTGAATCTCATGACGCCCTTCATTTCCACGGGAAACCTCAAAAAGTGCGATTTTTTGGCACCTGAAAATTTCAATCACACTTTTCTCAAAAACTGTACGTGCCAACTATGAGCTTTTCAAGCACCAAATAGTCCAGGACATAAGCTATCGATCCATTAAAAAATATTGGGGGGTCATCGTTGGTAGACGGGCACTTCATACCCTCTGAAGTTTGGGTGGTCGTCAAAATTTTGCATTTTTCGACTTTTTCGGTCTGAACCATCCTCTTCAAATGAATGCCATTCTGTCAAACCGAGCCCAATCGCAACATGGTTTATGGCACCGAAAAGAGCTCGCTTCATAGATTAATTTGATATATAGATGTCACATACTACTGCCAGTATAAAACCCATAAAATTAAAAAGAAATTTTGGTAGAGTCGAGAAATAAGTATTTTGGTTTACTCGTGTTCAGCAGTTCT